>JAOVYX010016863.1:0-23558 GCA_035668315.1 Drosera spatulata | reverse complement strand
CAAATAATGAAATGCCAGTGGTCACTGACCACCACTGCTTTATGCACTGTGTTGAGACATTTATGAAGTTCAAGCCAAAACAATTAGTATTCCTCTCGCAGAACAAGCTTGTGTAAATTTCAGGAGCATCAGTGGAGAGTGACACAAGGGATCATGGCGAAGATGGCGTTGGGGACGAGTCGTGAGGTTGTCCAACCAGACTGCATTCAGGCGCTCGTCGTCGAGTTCATCTGCACTTTCCTCTTCGTCTTTGCTGGTGTCGGGTCTGCCATGGCTGCCGGTAAAATGGACTGATTCTTATCCTTTTGCCTTTTCAGATTCATGTCTGATATATGCTAGCGGATTGAGATTAGAGATCACTAGTCTGAGTCACAAATCACAACTGTTTGAAATTAGTCTAATCTCAATTGCACCTAAAATTGATATTGTTATATGAGTACCAAGTTGATTGTATCGTACGGGTGGAAGTTATCTTCACACATATGACATGATTAAAAATGTGAGATGAAGGTTAAGTTCTTATATGGAAACCATGTTTTACTAGCATATTTCTTCTGTAAATGTTTGTCTTAGTTTCTGGCTTTTGTGTTTTGTTATGAACAGCTAAGCTGGACGCGAGTCCCTTGGTGGGCTTATTCTTCGTGGGGATCACGCATGCGTTCGTGGTGGCAGTGATGGTAGCGGCTGCGCTCAGGATCTCCGGCGGGCACCTGAACCCAGCGGTGACCCTGGGACTGGCCCTGGGCGGCCACATTACGATATTCAGGTCGATACTGTACTGGATCGATCAGCTGGCTGCATCTGCTGCTGCTTGTATCCTCCTCAATTACCTCACCGGTGGCCTGGTCAGTTTCTTTTACCATTCTACCCATTATTTTGATGTGATGAGGCGTGATTCATGAGTGAGTATGGGTTGGTGGTGGGGCTCACCACGGCGTAAAAAACAAACTTGGTCATGACCCACCAACCGCATTTCACATGTTTTATATGGTGACCTTTTGATTCTTAGTTTTTTTCCACTTATCTACACGTATCAAACTGAGGCAACTCAAATGACATAAGTTTTAAGGTATCTTTGTCGATCTTATGATAAGAAAAAGTTTCCCTGTTATTTAGTGGGGAAGGCGGAACTCGATGCATGTTCAATAACGAGGCACGAGACTAATTCTTAGGAGTGTAATCTATCTGACTACATTTCATAACTCAATCCTTATCTCAACAAATGCGTTTATTTACTTTTGTATGCAGGAAACCCCACCACACGTATTGGCAAGTGGAATAGACCCTCTCCAAGGAGTCTTGATGGAAGTAGTGTTGACATTCTCCCTCGTCTTCACAGCCTACATGACCCTTGTGGACCCTAAAAAGGGCTCGATAGACGGCCACGGCCCAACCCTTACTGGACTCGTGGTGGGCGCGAACATCTTAGCGGGCGGGGCATTCTCCGGGGCGTCCATGAACCCGGCGAGATCATTTGGGCCGGCCCTTGTCTCGGGTGTCTGGACCGATCACTGGGTCTATTGGATTGGGCCTCTTGTTGGAGGTGCGATTGCTGGGTTCGTGTGTGAGACTTTCTTCATTGTGAGGACTCATGTCCCCATTCCTAGAGATGAGGAGGCTTATTAGGGACCCTGATGATGAAGTGTTTGCTCTTCATGTTACGCGATGTGTGAATGTTCTTTGTGTATGTTGTGGTCGATGTGATGTATTGTAATGGCCGGAGTTGGGAGTGTTGGGTAATGGATGGCAGTGTCGAACTCATGAACGAATAAATCCTTTCTGAGTTATTTGGTCTCAGCATTCTCTTCTGTACCTACGACTAATCTACGGTCTACGACTCAGGTTTCAACCATGTCAATCTCTGTCACTCATGTGGTTTATGCATTTGTCAAGATCCTGTACTTGCATTATCCAATGCATCATGGATTAGCTAAAGACTAAAAATACTATCCGAGACTGTTATGTGGTGGAACAAAACAATCCTGAAATCATATTGAAGTACGATGCAAATGTGATCAATCACAACTTGCAGAGTTTCGTTGCAGAAAACCGTCCCAATTTTCTTGCGCCAATTTATATCGTCGCCTCACCGCGGTCGAAAACTACCACGAATCCGGCGAAAAATCTCATTTCTGTCAATGTCGGAGAATCATCGAAGGTGAAGTCACTGAATAGACGAAACCGCGATCCTTGAATCGCAGTTTTCTCCCATGGCGTCCGCCGTCTGACCTAATCGGCTGAGGTTTGGTGGGTCTCTATGCTTGCAAAGCTCTCATTTCCCTCTTGCATTGATGTCGTGCGACTCTATTCAGTTTGATTTCATGTGTGCAAATCTGAAATGATCACTATCTGGTGAGAAAGAAAAACAATCATTTGATCTCGATTGTAATCTGAATCCGTTATGTGTTCGATGATCATGGCATCAAATCAATCTTTTACTGGATTGGTGGTGGTGAATAGGAACCACCCAAACCCTGTGTGAAAAACATGGCGGTAGTTATTAATTTTCAAAAATTTGCCAAGGTTGGCAAATATGAGCTGAATAACATCCAAGAAGCTCCTGGGCTGTTCTGGCGCCTGGGTGGTGCATAGGACCAACCAAGCCCGCTTATACATTGAACTAGAGGATTCGTGCTTCGTATCCTATCGAGTGCGTGTTGGCATGGGTTTATATCATGACACACCAAGAATATGTCTTAATCTTACTTTGAAATTAGGTTTGCTGTGCTGATCATCAGATATATACCCCAACACTTCAAATAACTTCATCAGCTTTTTGCTCAAGGGTGAAGTCAGTCATCTCATTCTTCGGTATATATGGATAGATCACTGAAGAAGGGTTTTCTTGGGCTTTTGGTTGCATATCGTCTTTGCTTGACCAGAACCAAGTAGTGTTATCTTTGAACAGGGTACTTTCATTTTCTTATTTATTTTTATAACGCAGAGTAATTTCAATTTGTTCTGAAGAAGTCAAGTGATTGATCAAGGTTCTAGAAACGAGGTGTTGTCTGCTCCTTGCGCTGATTTCTGTTTTTTCTCAATGCATTAAACTATCCTTCATTTACCGGATTTAGGTACTCATTTGCATTCACAGCAAGCATTTCCTTGATCAAACTTCGCAAATCTTATGAAAGCAATGGCATTACATGTTTGCTAAGGCTCTCACCTTTCTCGGATGAGTAGTTGATTATTAAAGCTCAATTGTGCCCGCTTTTGAGAAAATAAGCACATTACTTCATTTGAGCATGAGAATTAAGCATAAGATAACTTTACAGAGTTATTAGGAGTTTCATTCTTTGATTGGATTACTCATTCATTCTCCGCTATCTGTTTTTCTAGCTTTACTTTCCTCGCTGATCAATAGGCTTCTTTCAGTACACTCTGTCAGGTTCTTTGCTAGTTACTCAATCGTACAAGTTGCAACATACGATGCACAATACTGTAAGATTCACCTCGTCAATGGTACAAACTGGCTAGATTGTTCACTCTGTATCTCCAAGTCGGGATAGAATGACTTTCTAGATTTTGCTGATTCGCGGTGCCGATTCACCTGAAATGTAAGGTTTTCTCAGGTTAGTTCATGTTCCTTGAGTGCTTGTTAATTGCCTGTTTGTACTTCTGACGGATTACAACAGTGAGTTCCCACGGTTTCTTAAAAAACATTGTAAGATTTGATCCGTTTATGCTGTAACTTCTGGTGGCCTGAAGTAGGGCAGGATGAGCATCATATTCTTGTCAGAATGAGGGGTTTCTAGCACGCTGGCTACTCCCTTAAACATCTTGATTCATTGAATATAGTTAAGACATGAAATCTTGATTGATAGCGAAGCTCTTGGATTCTGTTTGTTAGGCTTTAATTTATGAGCACCCACCATCTCTTTGAGTTATGTTCCTGAGAATTTACATGACTTCAATCATTGAAACACTTGGGCTCAAACCATTTAAAACAAAACCTGAGTTGGCACTTGCACCTAACTGAGTGACTTGTTTATATAATTGCTCCCTCGAGCTATTCATTATTCAATCGCTTCACAACAAATACCATGAAGCACTTGTCAACATCCTTTGATGAAAATGGGCACAATGTCCTTTATTGGCCTGAATATTTTGAGAGTATTATCCTATGAGCGCTATCGGGCTGAAGAACTAGTGTCAAAGGGTATAGCTTGTAGTAGGCTCCATAGAATTTGGTATGCAGGTTTACTACGTAGAAGTAGAATGAGAAAGTACTACCTTTTGCTAAAGATTTGAACTCGAGACCAAAAACGCTTCATTGCCTTCTTTTTTTTGCCTGTCAAAGGATAGGCAGTTTGCGTGCATGAAAATAGCGAGTTGTTTCGGCACTTATACCTTGTATAAGTATGTGAGGGGATATGCTGATTTACTTCCCAATAGCTACTTGTTTTCTGGGCAATTGTTCTTCCCTTGTTCCATCTGACCCATTCATCTAATATCTTAAGAGAATAGTCGATTTGTCCAGTTTGAGAAGTGTGACTAAATTGGTACGAGGTGACTGCGAGTGTCAAATGGTGCTTTAGGCAGTAACGGAAGTAATAGAGCCTCCATATGTCACAACGGCGTATAGGAACTGGTTTTTTTCCTGTCCGCGGTACGAGATAAATGCATGAACCAGATACAGACTCAGAGTAACTTGATCATGGTCAGCTAGTCGCTGCTAACTCTCTAGTCGTTCTGTATAGATCAGGAAACTACGTGTGAGATGCTTACTGTTTGCTTCACAATTTTATGTTACATGTTGTTACTGTCAGGAAACCGTTTAGAAGCTCATGTTATGAATTCAGTCAATTCACACATATTTCTATCCTGCACGGTTGCACCAGGTGAGTGAACTATCAGCAATTGTTGGAACCACATTGCGAATTATCTTAATCCCGTTGGTTAGCTTGTTGAGCATTTTGATAATATTTCATTAATAATTGGTTAAAAAAAATGATTGGCAGGTTGAGGAAACTGGTGGTGTTGTCACCAAAAAACTGAAAAGTTCTTATGAGAAGGAAGACCCAGAAATCAAATAGGACAGGCTCTCCGATTGGTTTTTCCTATGAAATTTTCGACTATGAGATGAAAAGAACTGCCAGCGACGGAGGACAACGATGAGTGCATTGCTAGTCCTAGATGAAGCAAATGGTAATACGCTTGCTTTCTGCTTATAGCCTTTTGCTTGCTCAATTAGCATGCTTAGACTCTCTCTGTTTTAAGCACATTGAACTATGCTTAGACTCCCTACTGAAGCAGCAAACATGGAACCACAAAAACTCAAAGTTAAAAGAGGTCCTGTACTTGTGTATGTATGCAGCTTGACGATAGTTTAAATCATCTTTAGATGCACGGAGTTAGCAACCGGCAGTTCACATAATTTGCTACAATCATTTGCTAAACCATCCAACTGCAAGATAGCCAGAGTGGGGTTACTGTGAATCTACCCTCGTAAACGTAGATTATTATCATTTTGTAACCATATATATGACCTAGCATTTTCATTTAGTTTTTCATTAGTTGTCTATATATGCATGTATTGGTGTGTGTTTAGTTGAAATTATCATCCTTGGTTGTGTTGCCAAAGCTGGAGTTTTATTGTCTTCGGGGTTCCTCAACTTGGTCACCCAACGTACTATTCTGGTAGGCATGAACTGTGAAAACTGATTCACTCAAGTTGCTTATTACGAGCCGAATGCTTGGAGAAATAAATGGAGAAGGGCCCAAGTACATGTATGTGTGTCCATCGCTTTAGGAAACTGTGATCAACCCTGCTATAAATTTGGACAGATGGAGACTTGTGCATTTAATGGTGAATAGCCAGCTTTGTCTCTCCATGTTGTTGGCCCTGCACGGCCTTGTATGGGCACAAATATATGAGTGCACATGAAATATCTCTCTCTCAGCTCCGTACCAAGCTCATACAATGTCACTACACATCCAGGCCTTTGATTAACGCTGTCGATAGCTTGGATTAGGCGTAAAGCGTTCGATAGTATCTGAAGTGAATAGGGTGAACCGGAATTAGTTCTGTGACTCTATTCGAGGTCGATGTCTTATGTTGTTGATCGTCTGTTAGTTGTTCGATGAAAATGAATGTTAGATTAAGGGCTAGTCAGCTGCGGAATTGTACTACTACTGCATTCTGGTGAAAAATTCAGGTGAATGTGTTCACATATTTATTGACCGCTTGTGGCTCCGCTGCTTGATATTGTCTCGAATGAATTATTGATCTAACCATGGCCTACCTTTTTATTGTTGAGTTGTTTCGTTCAGACCACTGAATGGTAACGAGGAAACGATGGAGGAACCTTGCTTCTGCCAAAAACCGATGATCACACAGCATGGGTTCCTAAGATATATTGCTGGTACAATTGTGGAACTGAAGCTTTCACCGTTCATATCGTGCTATTCTATACTCTGCATATATACGTATCACATGACTGTATAGTCAGCACAGACCATTTAAACCAGCACCGCAAACTATCAGCGGAGGCTCTTGACATTAATGACAACTTATATATACAAAAGGGTGTTGATCTTGGGATATGGAGGGGTTGTATTGCGGATATCCTTGAGATAGAGCCTTCTACCATCTGGCCACTGGTGAACTGGCTAATCATCCTGATGGCTTTGCAGCTAGATTCTATTAAGCTAAATAATGACGACGATTTTTTATTTTTTTTCCATATTATCATCTTAGATTGTACAGATTTCAAAAAATCATCTCAAATCTTCATGATGGACATAGGCTGGAGTGCCATTCATCAGAGAGCGGTCTAAGAGCTCAATCCGAGCTGCTGCACTAGCCTTACCTGTTCCATTTCTTCATATGTGCTCACGTGTTCGAAGTGCGGGTTCTATTAACTTGAACAGAAGATATTTGTCCTAAATCCATGTATGATAGTACTAATGTGTTTCTATATGCAGTGAGCCGCCCAAATTATTGAACAAGGGAGATGAAAATGAAACATCACGAGTAAAGGGTCAGCTGGATGTACGAAGCAAACCTTTGTTGTCTCTGTCCATATTTTATTCTTCCACCAAAACCAGCGGCATCTGAACTAATTCCCCAGCGTGACAGGGTAGCTACACTAATGGTAAGCGGTTTATGTACCATTCATCCATATCTCATTTATTCGTTTCTGTTTGCCTAACAAACATTCTAGCTACCTCTTCGCGCCATGACAGATTCATGGTAAGCAGTTGTACATATCAGTGAATACGAAGCCAATGATCAAACCTAGCTACCGTGTGGCTACGCTGCCCCTCGGACGAGTCTGTTGATCAGTCCCTTTGGAGGACAACTAAGGTTGTAGTTCTAAGTCGCAGACTATGCCGCCTCTCGGGGTATATGGTGCGACAAATTTTAGGTGAAATTTCGCAGACGGGCGATTTCTGGCTAGTACGCAATCTGCAAGTCCGTGTGTGGGAATAATCAAGATCACATGAAGGATTATGATGTTGCACTCTTTATTTTGCAGCTTTCACTGGGCAACTGGTTACGAAACTGGTTGCAGGTCCTGAGTAGCATTGTTTTGGTACGATAGCTGCATTATCAGTTTTATGAGCACACAAGCAGCCATATTTGTTTTTACGGCAACCGAACATGGCATTCTATTACCCGTGAAAAATGTTGATCACATTCTTTTTATAATTACCTAATATTTCTATCTAATTTGTTATTTGAATGATGATGTTCGTTGGTTATGTCATGCATTCCTCGAAATCGTCGATTACAGGGAGAACGTACTCTCATGAGAAGAGTGTCGGAAGTGAGCCTTATGCACATATGAATGGTTTGCTTGATGAGGTTTTGGTTGTTAATGTCGCTTATCGCATACTGTTACATATTATAGTTATGCTTTCTGCTACATCATCTAATTATTGGCCTCAACAGAAGCAAAATTCCCCGTCATGATATCATTAAGCAAAATGATGATTAGTCTTCACTATCAAGACGAAAATGAGGGCTTGACTACGAGGGATTCTTGTTGAACTGTTGCATTTGGTCATTAAAAAATCAATGATGCCCGAATCTGTAGCAATTATTCTTAATTTAATGATTAGGTAGAATCTCTATGACATTATTCGATCGTCGTGACATTTTGCATATAACCAAATAAAAAGCTTTGTGTTTCCTAGTTCCGTTCTTATGGTACATGATATTCCCTCTGTTCGATAAAAGGTGTAAATTTTGAAAAAAGTCACTATTCGATATATATTTTGTTGAGTTTTGTTTTTATAGATAATAATATTCAATCATCCCGTAATCACCATTGTATAAAAGAACATAATTTATACCATAATTTATGTTTCACGTAAATTTATGTAAAATAATATTTGATCGTCCTATGATACTGATCAAATTTTCGATAATCCCCTAAGTCAAAATGTTGAAAATTTTGTAGGACGAAAGGAGTAGTGCTATTGTCGAGGCATAAGCTTATTATAAATATATATATTTTTATCCGAGTCGTCCATAAGTATTAAGTAAGGTTAAATATCACAAGTTTTGGATGATCTAACTTTTGTATGATCAACTTCAATATGGACAATGCGAGTTGAAATGTGTTGTTTTCATGTGATAATACACTTCGTATACTTTTTGGGGCGCAAATTCTGCGACTTGGTCAGGAATTTTGACTCATTAGTTTTACTAGTAGTAGTACTATTTATGTTCTAATTTCGCTCAGCTGGTCATGTCGGTAAAATGGGACTATACAGAATACGCAAGTTGTCTCTTTGTCTACCTGATGAACATGCTTGACTAGCCATTTCTTTTAGTAGTACAATTTTTTTTTTATGTCAAATGTAATTTGCGGCTGATTTATTTCATCATTTATTCCTTATTCCTAGTGTTTTATTTTTGAATTTTTTAATAATTCAATACCTTATGAAGTCATTTTGTCACTGCACCCCAAAAATGTACTCCTTGTTGGCCGTGCATGTGCATGGGACACACCATAACTTAATTTTTCAACACATAACAGTCACATATATAGGACTATACGTACACATATATATTCATGGTGAATATCAATAGTGAAATCAAAAGTGTGTAATGGACAGGACTTTTGGATCGTTGCCTAATGCCAAAGCCCAAATGAAAACTTTGACTTTAAGAGAGTACTAACATTTAGAAATATATAGTATATATTAATAATATCGGGAAATAAGGGCTGTTGCAGCACTAGCCAAATTGGCTGCTTCACTTCTTCATCGTATTATCTTTTACAAGATTTTTCAAAATTCAATTTAAATTTTAAATCTTTTTATTTTTGGTGGTGAAAACTATTGTTGCAGTAATTTCTATGTCACTGCTACAGCAACACCATTTTTCCATAATAACATTGATCATAATTGATGCACTGTTCAGCCTAGCTTCATATATCACATTGTATATAGATTTTGAGACAATATCCTAACCAACAGCCAAATGCTTATGTGTTCGATTTTGACATTAAGAGGATTCTTTGTCTTATATATAGCTATATACCTATACTGATTAATTAATGACAAAGTTGTACTTATAGTATAAGGTAGTTGATTAATTGATTATACAATTACTATTGAGATCATTTTGACATATTTTATGACAAATTTTCAGTTTAGGTAAATTGTTCCAAAGAATGAAGTAACAAGTAGTGTAGTGGCACCGATCTTATCCAGTTCTAACTTAGATGCTTGACAAAGAAGCGTCACAAACTGCTTTTACCCATAATTTCTGAGCTCGGATGCTCTATCATTTACACACGAAATGTATGCAAAACGTTACACTATTCTCAATCCTCGATGCTGCAACGCTTAAACTAGAAGCTTCATTTGGTATCTTAGCTACCTAGTTCAAGCATGTATATAGCGAAATTATGCTTAAGAACATGACTGTTTGTTTCGTATACAAGTTAATACCATGTGTGACCTAATTAAAGCTTAGTGTACCTTAATACATGTGAGGAATTCTTCCTACCAAAAATCGTCCAAGAAAACTATCCATATCTTAAAACGTCTATTCCTAATAAGATTGAAGCACAACATTCACAAATTCATTTCATACCGAGTGACAAATGTAGATGGATCAAGTAATCACGCTTCGAACTTGTGACATAGATACTATCTGTATCTTAACATTACAACTGACAACTCCATGCTCAACTTGGCAGTTGGCACCCCTTGAGTCCTCTATATCACGTATCATATCCTTCCCATTAATTAGCAAGTAATTACTACCAAAGACCTTTGACAGAACCAAAACCGAGGAAAATGCCACTTCCCTTCCCTTCTTATCATTACACCAAAATGAACACAACTGAACTACTAGCTTGGATTTGCCATGTTTTCCTTCCTTTTCCTTTCTCACCTCCAAAACAGATACCTGGATAAAAGGGTAGGCTCAGAGCCATTAAAAGCCTATATTCACTCTGTGTATGCTGAGAATGATCATACACAACATCATGATATGGAATACCAAAAACAGGAAAAAACATTACACTTGGTAAAAAAGATGAAGAACAAGAAAAGAGGTTGCTTGTACAAGCGTCATTGGCCCTACTCATGCTTTAGGGCCTTGCCTCCTTTGTGTGGCCCATATTCACATCCATACTCAAACATAATGAGTTATAACAATCAGTTTTCCACATTAAGTGGAATCTAGTTACTATTCATCATGGATAACTATTAAGCAATCACATGACATCTATGGACTATATCTAATTGGTTGGGGTTGCTTCCATTCATCTTAGGTTTTAGAATCTATCGACAGAAAGAGTTGTTATATTAACTACAGTCGCTTTTGTGTAACAAATTGAAACTTATTCTTATTGTCATTCAACGATTTTCTTTGAATGCCATATGATTCAATAACAGCTATCCAAATCAATCGATCAAACAAAGTAAAACACAATCGATTGTCTGTAATATTCTTTATCGTCCAAACCCATGAGATTTTTCAAGTAACACGAAACCAGGAGAGAAAGAGTTCTCGAAGTGACGGTAAGCAAACGACTGTGCACATGTACAGTATTGGGGATACTCCCTTTATAAGCAAGTGGGTAGTGATTGGGAAATGATGAGCGAGACCAAATCTTCCCATCTTTCCTTTTCCCCTCTCACATCCCTCTCATCCCATCCTCCTCACTTCCTTTCCTCTTCCTCCCATTTCCCTCAACCCTTTCCCTTCCTCTTCAACATCATCTCCACACACACTACTCAAAATGGGTGACCATCAAGCAACATCATCAACCTCCTCATCATCCCCCTCCTCGCCCGAGTCAACACACTCCAAAACCCCTTCGAAACCCGGCAAACGAGCCCGGCCCGAGTCGACCCGACACCCGCTATACCGAGGGGTCAGGATGCGTGCCTGGGGCAAATGGGTATCGGAAATCCGCGAACCGAGGAAGAAATCGCGTATCTGGCTAGGCACATTCCCAACCCCCGAAATGGCCGCACGTGCACACGACGTCGCCGCCCTCTGCATCAAGGGGGACAATGCCATCCTCAATTTCCCTGAACTCGTGGGCTCGTTGCCTCGGCCCGTGTCGCTTGCCCCGAGGGACGTGCAGGCGGCCGCTGCCAAGGCTGCTGCAATGGAACAGTTTGATAGGAGTGAGACGGTCGAGGAGGAGGAGGAGTTGTGTGAGATTGTGCAGCTGCCGAGCCTTGGACCGAGTTGCGAGTTGGATGAGTTGGTTTATGTTGACTCCGCGTCGGATTGGTGGCTGTATCCGCCGCCATCGGCGGCAGGGGCGGTGCCGGAGGGGTTGTTTTCTTGTGGGTATGATGGGTTGTTGTGGGGATCAGTTAATGAAGAGTGTTAATAGACCTTTTATCTGATGCTCTCTCGTTCGAGGGGAGTGTTAAGAGGTGAGTGTCGTTAACATCCTCGATAACGCATGCATGTAGTCATTATATGTCATTTACACTGTTGTGTTAGGTGAACTTGTGTGCTAGCTAGTTATGTGGAGATCGATATGAGCTCTTTTAGTTTTATTTTCAAAAGAGCTAAAAATCCAAATGTGGCAATGTCATGTTTGCTAAATGTTGACTCCTGTAGTCCTATGTATAATTTGGATGGTTGATGAATGATGCCATTGACCTGAATGGAAATTCCCCGCCCTATTAACTTTTGGTGTTATACGCTTATTTTTTTAATATCCAATTCTGTATCGAGTGTATCGAGTCAAGAAAATCCGATACAAGAGGCAAATCTCTCCCAACATAACATTTGCTTTCAATCATAAAACTCAAAACTCATCATTTTAACATAAACAAAGAAAAAAAAGATCTCAACCAAATTCCCAAAAAACTATTTGAGCAAAATCAAACCCCCCCACTTGAACAAGTGGGGTGTGAATCACCTCCTCATAATATATCCTCTCTTTATTATTTCCCTTCATTTATATAAATGGGTGAAATATGAGGGATGATTAACAATTATCCTTAAATAAATAAAAAGTATTTTTTTAAACTTAAATAAAGATATATGGTTGAGGGTATATATGTTTATCTTATTTAATTATTTCATATAAGATATATGATCTAGATATTTTGAGAATATCTTCAGTTATCAGATAAGTTAACTAATCAGAAAATATCTTATGTTGCATATTTTCTAACTCTATAAATATAAACCATAAGATTGGTCTGTGAGATATATCAATTATACATATTCACATATATCCGTACGATTTAAGATGTGAAATTCGTACGTGTTGATGCGTTATGCTTTGACACACGTCACCAAACAAAATTCGTTTATGAGACGATATCGACGATATCAACGCTTCTACTTGTAGTTCATAGTTATCTAATCAATATGAGTATTCGAACTCCGTTATTTATATCGTCAATATATATGTTAATCCAACATTGATATCAGAACATGAGTTTTAGTTTGATTGATTCCATAATTTTGAATCTTTCATAAAATTTCAATTTTTGTTAGCATTATTGCTCCTCCCACAAAATTATTAATAAGGATTTATGTTATTTGATGTATCTATGTACTCAAATCCCCACACATAGAACCCAAATCCTTCAAACCAATTTTTATACAACTTTTATACGTAGTTAATCAATTTCATGGACAAAACGATGACCCGCAAGAATGATCCCACAACAAATCTGAAATCTTGGTCCGGAGAGCCGCTTTAGATAGTTAGCAGATCCGAATCACATGACATATCAGAGCTGCGAAGAGAGATTGTCGCGCCTGAGAATTGTCATGAATGGGTTCCAAGGGCTTGATAGCTAAGGCACTGGCTGCCTGTGCAAGTCGAGGCCGCATCATCGTGGAAAAGATTCAAGTAAGGAGAGCCTCGCGTTGGCGAAGGCAAATCCGATTCCAAAAACGCGATGAACCCATCGTTCCCATAAAATCGCTCGCGAATTCAGAGTCGCGGATAAGATGAAATTCGCACCTCAAATTCGTTCGGGCTATGATATCGTTCAAAAGCTTGGAGCTTTGAATCTCATAGAGGATTGTATGGGAATTGGCCTACGAAGGTTTCAAAATCATGATGAACGATGATGATCAAGAGAACAAAAGGGGGAGCAGCTATGTAGAATACCAGCCACCTGACAACGCCGCGGGCGGAGTTTGAAGACGAAGTCTTGTTCGGGACACGTTGAACAAAGCACAAACAGCACATGATGAAACTATGTTCAAGCATTCTAGGGTTACACCTTTTTTATTAACCCATAGATAAATTAAATTATTAAATTTAATGGGAATAAATGAAACATAATATCGAATAAATATTGGTCGTACAGGTGTGAGTACTTCGTCGTTCTATTTCGCAGGGTTGGACCAAAATAATAATTATTTGGTTTTATTATTTATAGATATAACATGTGACTAACCTGATAAGTGTGATATAAATAATTTGATTGTCATATTTGATTTCATTACTTACCCCACAAATGTTGCCCGTGTTCATTAACGTTGATTTTATTTTAGTATTTTTATACTATTTGAACGGAGCGAGCTCCCCTAACAAATAGATAGTTAGGAATATTACGAAATATATAATTGAAAATGTGGGTGTCCTTAGGATGTATAATTTCGGAGATGGACATGTTTATCGCATTGGGTATATAATCACATATATTTTCCATTCAAATATTACGGCAAAATATTAAACGACATGGTTATTTTATGTCATGGGATCCCATGTTCGCTATTTGCATGTTAATAAAACAGAATTACAAGCGGCATAGTTATTGTACGGATCGAGGATCCCATGTCCACTATATGCATACTAAAAATAAACGACAAGAAAAAATATTACGTTATATCCTCTTGTAATGAATTTTATTATTGCACTATTTGAATAGTAGAGCGTTCTTAAACGGTTAAGGCTTGGAACGTAAAATTCGGCCAATTTGATGTCTAAGACAAGTGGTTCTCTAATTAAGTTCTTAAGATATGGTATCCTCCTACTCACCTGACCAAATTCGATTTGACCTATTGGTGTTCAAGGAAAGCGGTTTTCTAATTAGATCCGCATGACGTGGATAGGCACCCACTTACCTGTTCAATTCAGTTAAAGAATTGGTTTCTTATTCAAATATGATGGCGAAATAAAAATTAACTTCAAGTGGATAGTTTAAATTGGATAGAGCATCTTAAAATATTTTAAGAAAACTACAAGTCACCTCTTATGGTCATATGGGGTGAACTCGGCAATCCTTCCTTGCACAATTTGAAGTGGGACATAGTACAATTAGAAAAGATTTTAATAGTAACTTCCTATATATGTCTACAAAAGTGAATAAGTGTCTCATGTTTGTTTCTATTTCTCATTTTTATAATGATATGACAACATCGAGTTCACTTTCGTTAGATGTGATCAAGGATACATTGGATGACAAGAACTATTCAGTTCGCGGTGTCATGGTGTATAGCTCGTCTTAGAAGCTAAGGAGCTAAAAGAACACATTCTGATCAAAATGGATGCTCCTAGAAAAGACGCAACCTAAAACCAACAAAGAGTATATGAAAAGTGGATCAAGGGTGATAAGAAAGCGTGAGTTTGCATATTGATTTCTCCATGCTGAGTTCGTTACTATTTCATTGACTTATGACGTGGGTAGCCGTCGGAGATACTTACGACGGTACCAGATTATGATCTCACGTTTTGAACGTTATTCCATGAAGGAAGATAACGATGTGAAATCTTCCATTCGAACCCTATCCAACATGATGAGAGATTTGATCGTAAGTTGTCATTACCTCAGTGACGAGCAGAAGGTGCTTTCAATGCTTAAGTCCTTACCAAAGTCATGGGATGATTTTGTAATGCAGATGACACATAATAAGAGCATAAAAACTCTCAAAAATATCAATTCTCATTTAGAGCTTGAAGCAGATCGTCGCTGCCTTGGAGGCTCGCACTCAAAAGCTTTGTACGCTCAAGGAAAGAGTCAGCGCAAGACAAAGGGGTCTCGCAGTGGCAACAAGGCACAAGGTGGTAATAAAAAGACCTAAGAAGCAATCATCACCTCAACCTAAGATGGGCGAAAAGAGAAAACATATGCGTCGTGAGACTTGAGGAGCACAAAGTTCGAAAAAAAAAAAGGCAAACAAGGCAGATGCTTCAACTGTGATAAAGAGGGACATTTAGCTCGAGATTGCACTGAGACGAAGAAGGTATCCTCTTATTCGGTAACATCCCGGCCAAATCCTTGCTGTCGGATCGTCATCAAAAACCACTCGTCAGGCTGACAACTGATCCCACAGACCAACACTAGTCCTTTCAGTGCGCTTTGACCTCACTCGCGCACGTCCTGAGAAACTTCCCAGGAGGTCACCCATCCCAACATTACTCTGTATTAAGCACGCTTAACTGCGAAGTTCTAAAGTGATGGGCTATCGAAAAGGAAGGTGCACCTTGTTGGTATGGGTAGTACCATCAAACCATTTAAGAATTTCCTTGGGGTATTACATACACCCCCACTTAAAGAACGCAACGTCCTCATTGCGACTGTTAGGCGACTGACCTGGACCTCTTGTCCACAGGTCCAACAGGCGGTCAGAGGGTTGCTCTGATACCATACTGTAACGCCCCGGTCAAATCCTTGCTACCGGGTCGTCATCAAGAACCGTTCGTCAGGCTGACAACTGACCCCACAGACCAACACTAGTCCTTTCAGTACGCTTTGGCTTCACTCGCGCACATCCTGAGAAACTTCCCAGGAGGTTACCCATCCCAACATTACTCCGCGTTAAGCACGCTTAATTGCGGAGTTCTAAAGTAATGGACTACCGAAAAGGAAGGTGCACCTTGTTGGTATAGGTAGTACCATCAAACCATTTAAGCATTTCCTTGGGGTATTACATATTCCCACTCTTGTGTTAATATAATTACATATGCACTGTGCACGAATTCTAATCCATCCTAGGTTTTGGATTCAGGAGCAAGTAGGACAAGATCGTGGAGGGTTCACGAGATATCAGTAGATTCCAAAGGACAGTCATTTTTTATTCATGGATAATAACACGGTAGAGAGCGTTCTGGACATCGGGTCCTATCAATTAAAGCTTAGTTTTAGACGAACATTACTTTTAGAGATTGTCTTGTATGCACCGGGTATTAGGAGAAATCTCGTTTCAGTTGAAACATTAGCTTCTATTTATTTTCGTTTTGTAATAGATTCGAACTCTGTGGATATTATTTTGGATGGCAATGTCTTTAACTAGTAAAGCTCATTTAATGGATACTTTTTATGTTCTTGATGTTGATGATTTTTTGCTTGCACGGTCTTCAATTCGAAATTTTCTGTGAATTGGCATACTAGACTAGGTTATATTAAACAGGAAAGGATGACTAGGTTGGCTAGACGTGGCCTAATGGGGCCGCTCACCACAGTCGATCTTTCATCATGCGAGTCTTGCTTCATTGGAAAAGTAGTGCGCAAACCATTAGGGAAAGGATAGCGAGCTGATAATCCTCTAAAGCTTATTCACTCAGACATATGCGATCCTTTCGAAACTCGTGCTCGTAACGGATTATATTATTTCATCACATTTATAGATAACTTTTCGCGATATGGTCATGTTTATTTGATTGCTCACAAGCCTAAGGCATTGAGATGTTTTCAACACTACCTAAAGGAGGTTGAAAATCAGCTCGGTAGAATTGTGAAGATTCTTAGGACTGATCACGAACGCGAATACCTGTGTGAGCAATTTAGATTGTTCTGTAAGGAAAAAGGGATCTATAGACAATTAACGACTCCTCAAACGCCGCAACAAAATTGTATTGTTGAGGGAAGGAATCGTACATTGTTAGACATGGTCAGGAGTATGATGGCGCAAGCAAATCTCCCCTTGTCCTTTTGAGAAGATGCGCTGTTGACAACTGCCTACATACTGAACCGTGTGTCGAGCAAGTCAATGCCTGATACACCTTATGAAAGGTGGACTGAACATAGGCATAGTCTAAGCTATATGCAACCATGGGGTTCTGCAGGATTTGTGCATATTTCTTCAGTTTAAGTTTCAAAGCTGAACCCAAGAGGACACCAAGGGATATTTATGAGGTACCCCGAGCACTCGAAGGAATATGTGATGTTATGCGAACAATCAGATGGCACACTGACTACGATTGAGACGCGAGATGTGCATTAATCGAAGATGAATTTACTAGTAAAGGCGAAGTGAAGAAGGATGTTCAACTCTATGAGTTAGATATTGAAGATGTCACTACTGGATCGATCGACGAAAGTGGGGAATTAATTAGCTCCTAATGTCGTCAATGATCGTAGTGAAGATGTTACTTGAGTGGGAGCATCCTTATCGATGTTGTTAATAGTGGGATCACTGTGGAACTTATTTCGAGTGGGAGATTACAAACTCGTACAGATATTGAAATTGAACCTTCTAATCCTTCTTCATAAAAAACAAAGCGAAAGGTTGTCCCACCAAGGAGGTTTGATGATGAGATTTTTATCGTTGAGTTAGTAGATTGTGATGAGCCACAAAATGTTCGTAAGACTATCGCATCGCCTAATGCATCTGAATGGAAAGTTGCTATGAATGATTAGTTAGATTTCATGAGAAGGAATCAGGTATGGGAATTAGTTGATCCTCCGGTTGGGCGCTCTGCGATTGGAAACAAATGGGTTTTCAAGATTAAGCGTAAGCCTGATGGGACGACTGAGAAGTACAAGACACGTCTCGTGACAAAGGGTTTCATAACAAAAGGTGTTGATTATGGTGAGACATGTTCTCTTATAGTGCGTATAAACTCTGTGCGTTTTATTCTGGCGATAGCAACGCATCTAGATCTAAAATAATATCAGATGGATATGAGGACAGTATTTTTTAATGGGGAACTTGAGGGGAAGATCTTTATGGCTCAGTCTTCGGACTTCAAGGCCAGTGGGAGCTAGCGCAACAAGGTCTGTCGCTTACGACATTCCATTTATGGACTCAAGCGGTCTCCTAGACAATGATATCTTCACTTTCATCGAGCTATGCTTAAGGCAAAGTTCATGATCATAGAAGAAAACCATTGTGTGTATGTGAAGTGCTCAAAGGGGAGTTTGCTCATACTCCAGCTCTATGTCGATGACATACTAATCGTCGGAAATGATAAGGATAGCAATGTCACCCCAAAAGTGGTTGTCATCTCTATTTGAGATAAAGGACATGGGTGAGACTCATTTTATCCTTGGGATAAAGATCGTTCGTGATAGATGAAAACGACGTCTTGGGATGAGTCAACAAACTTATATTGAGAAGGTCTTGGAGCATTTTAACATGGATCAAGCCAAACACATGGACACGTCATGTGACAAGAGTGCTACGCTCTCCCATGATCAGTGTCCCCAGACTGATGTAGAAAGACATAAGATATCTTTCATTCCTTATACACGCGCAGTTAAGAGTTTGATGTATGCTATGATGTGTACTACACCTGATATATGCTTCGCGTAAGTTTGGTGAGTCATTTTCAAAGCGATCCCGATCTCGAGTATTAGAAGGTTATGAAGCGTATCTTGAGGTATTTACGGAACACTGTCGATTATATGCTATACTTTCAAGGAGAAGAGTTTCGCCTATGAGGATACTGACGGGGATTGAGCCGCCGACCCAAATGAGCAAATCCACGTCAGCCTATGTGTTTACAATGAATGGTGGAGCTGTAGCTTGGAGCAACAAGAAGCAGCCTTGCGTTGCTCTATCCACCATAGAGGCCAAGCACATTGCTTGCACCGCAACCGCAAAGAGGCTGTTTGACTGAGAAGGTTCCTTTGAGAGTTTGTTAACCACAGAGAGCTCCAAACGTACGGTTATATTGCTTAGTGATAGCATATCAGGCTTGCAATATGTCAAGAAGCAAAGGTATCACGGCAACGCGAAACATATTGAGACAAGATATCGCTTTATTAGAGATTTCGTAAAGCAGAAGAAGGAGATTACATTGGAGTATTTAACTACTGACGATATGATCGCTGACCCGTTTACTAAGCCAGTTGTTAGGGCTTCGTAGGTCTTAGTCATGCTCTTTTGATATGTATTCATTTCTTTTTGACATTGAAGACATTTAGTAATTAATGTATTTTTCGATTCATAAATAATTTGAATCTTTTTGTTATTATTATTCGCTTGAGATATATATAAAGATGTGCCACAAGGCAATGGTTGATTTTCTCACTAATCAACCACCCTTTAGCGCTGATGAGCAGCGAGCTAGAAAGATTGAGATCGATTTGTCCATTTAGTAAAGCACTAATATATTAAAATGATCTGAGATTATTTGACTATATTTTGGTCGCTCTGATTGGGTCAAGATGAGGTCGATCGATCGAATATGGGTACTTCATTCCAAGCCCATATATGCCTTATTGGTTAGTCGAATTCGACGTCCATGATGAGAACCGTCGTGGAGGGTGATTAGAGAGCTGGAGTCGAGGGGTGATCGTTCGGGGAACGATTGGTCCTAGGTCCGTATGGTGTAGAGGTTGACTTTATCTTAGACACGCACTCAAGGCACCCACCGGGATATGATGTGCTCGAAACTCCACCATAACGTTTGTTCATATTTAAGTGTGCTTGCGACATTTAGTGTATAAAGGATTAATTAGTAGATGTCCTTGTTCCTATCTTTCAGTGAAATATACGCATTTCTTCATCCTTCTGCATTGCAGCGCATGATATAAGCGGAGTTTTCTATATTGATTCTTTGATTGGATTCCCAATTACCATCATATGCGGATTGGATTGGGGTGCTTTTGGAAATGCAGTGGAAAGTAAAGTGGATTGATTGTGTTTGACTAGATGCAAGTCTCCTGTTATGCATCTGTCGAATACGGAGATTGTTTGCTCGACGCCTATTAAAAGAACGCAATCTCGCAGCTAAGTATTTGGACCGCGCTTTGAGCATGAGGCTCATGAGGGACATAGCGGGTCAGTTCTTGATGCAACAGTGATAGACTGGGGTGAAGATGGTTTCTATTTTCTTGTGTGATGTGTTATGTCTCGCCTCGGTTGGGGATTGTAGTCATATTATCTCCAAGATGGATTTCTCGTTATGATCGCACGTCTTATTTTCAAATATGAGGATTGAGCGCAGGGGTTGAGATTTGAGCTCTAACGTGTTTATGATAACTGATTGACATAGAGGTTATGTGCGTGTGAATGAGTGATGCGAATTAAATAAAAATATATGGTCTGGGATCCACACGTTTTTTTATTCAATTATCTTAGATAAGATATATGATTTAGATATTCTGGGAATATCTTAACTTATCAAATAAGTTAAGTAATTATCTTACACACTTTCCAACTCTATATAAATATAGGCCATATGATTGGTCTATGAGAGATATCAATAATACATAATCACATAAAACTATTGAGCTCTCTTTACTCGTTGACTTATCCATAGGATTTAAGATGTGAAATTCGTTCGCGTTGTTGGTTTATACTTTGACGCACGTCACAAAACGAGATCCGTTCGTGAGACGACATCGATGACATCAACGTTTTCGTTTGGAGTTCATAATTACTTAATCAATGTGAGTATTCGAATCTCGCTATTTAAATCGTCGATATACATGTTAAACCAACGTTTTAAAATAAGCAATTTTATTTTTAAGAACCGTTAGCGCAGTTTTAAATGAACACTGACGGGGAAAAGGCATCGCAGTGAATGCACGGTAGATGGATGAACTGTGAGGAGACAATTGATGATAAAAGGTGCCTGCCTCAATTTGTCTTGAATTCTTTCTAATTTTTGGTAACGAAACACGTTACCTATCTAACATCCCCTAAATCTTCACTTTTCAATCATTTCACAGGACACCATATGATCTTATAAGCGCGTCCTAAGTAACACACACCTGCCAAATGTCCAAACGAGTCGAGAAAAACATGTCTAAATAGTAATAATTCAGATTTGTCGTCTGTCGATTTTAATTGGATTTATCTCTAGTCCGATGGAACGATGTTGTTTATTCAACTAAGTTGGAGGGATAATTAATCGATCTCCTTGGGTCGGAGTTTGAGGCGGGCAATGGTGTGGAAGCACATGATGGTAAAGCCAACCATCACCATATTTACTCGCCTAAGCAACGGTCACATGGACTATGACACACATGTGTAGTTACGTAGTATGAATTTTTTTTAATAGGAGAAGTACTTTCTTTTGGTTTTCATGTAGTTTGATTGAATTAAAAATGAAAGGAAATAAATAAAGCATGTTTTGACACACTTATGGGTTATGACGCTTGCAAATGTATCGGTCATCTTGTCTCAGGTTATCAATTTGTTACGTGATATTTTATGTAACTAGGCCTATATATCAGATGATCAAAATTTACAAACAATGAAACGGATGACCTCATTTTTTATCGCCATGCCCTCGAAGTGATAAAACATCAAGGTACTTGTCATCGAGTGGCAGTGAAACTTAATATAACTGTACTTCATACGTGATAATTGATGTGAAGATTCCATATCGGGAATAATATTGGAGCATGAAGTGTATTTGTAGCATCGAGTTCTCAAGAACACGGGCCAGATGCTCGCTTGATGTGCTGAATGAGCCCAAATAAAATGGTCATGACTTTGCGGCCTCGGCCCATTTAGACTTCAGATAAAGAAGCCACAGTGTCCGTCACCAAAATACTAGAACTCCAAGCATTTCACAATAAAATAAATAAATCAATCAATAAATCAATTTTAAAAAAATACTGTAGTTTACTACAGCTCCTATGGTAAAAACATAAATAACACTGAACTGGATTTAAATGCAATCGATACATAATTGTACAGTCTTAGAAATGCTTCAGGCTGTTGGGACAAATTTTTACAGATAGATGTTCATGAACTCGCGAATAAACCAACTATTGTTAAAAAAAGGATCATTGGGGAAACATATTAATTAATCAACAACACTTCAGCTGAGTTTTCTAAATTATTCCGAGTAATACGCATATCTACACTTATATGATATCAGTCTCATACCTAAGATAAATCCAATTGCTTGTGAGCTGACACCTTAGTTGGTAATGACAATTAAAAAACATGGTCAACCACTCAACCCATCATAAGTAATTGATCATCAGAAATAAACGATAATGCACGAGATCCTACTATACTAAACAGCCTGATAGTGCTTAGTCGTGAAAGAATTACGATATCCAATGAATCTAGCTTAATATTCATCGATTCTACAAATGGGAATCTAACACTTCAATCTCCAGAATTGGAGTCAAACTACCTGGGCATATTTTTTTGGTCAGTCAGATCCCATCCAGGTATATTAGCTGTTCATTACTAGCAGTATTTGGTTTGTCCCATGGACAGAACAATTAACCCATATACTACTTACAATTGTACTACTCCTTCTGACTCATAACTCTTACAATACATATATATTTTTTATTATTCTATACGTATGAATATAAATCTTGTTTTCATATCAAATCATGTTTGATCGTCCCGCAACATGTATTAGGTTGAAATACGTAAGTTACACAATCATTGATATTTCATGATAAATTTACAAAAGAAATACATTTGATCGACGTTATTCGCGTGTTAAACTTTCACTACAAAAAATCAGGCGGGCGACTAAAATAAAATTTTAGTCGCCCTTTTTGTGACTAAAATTTGATTTTTAGTCGCCAATACAAATGCTTCCATTTAAAAAAAAAAACCTGGTGAAAAATAACGACTATTATGGATATTAGTCGTTAAATTGACGACTATTATGGAATTTAGTCGCGAATTTTGCGACTAATTTTATTCTTGGTCGCGAATTTGACAACTAAGTTTCTTGTTAGTTGTCAAATTGGCGACTAAGTTTCTTGTTAGTCGTCAAAATTCTTTGACCCGAAGTTGTATTCCTTTGATGAGTTTTGTAACCCATTTAACGACTACTGTAAATTTTAGTCGTCATTTTGCGACTAAGGTTGTTTTTAGTCGCTATTTTACGACTAAGCTTATGATTAGTCGCCAAGTTAGGTTAGAAAATCATCCCTGCTCGAACTCATTCCTCCCTGCTTCCTCCCTGTGCTTCCGTCTTCTCATTTCTCTCAAGCCTAAG
>JAOVYX010016862.1:0-23563 GCA_035668315.1 Drosera spatulata | reverse complement strand
TTAAGGGATTTGTTTAGAGATTATTATCTCTATCCCTTATTGTGAGATTCTCAATATTTTGAGTGTACCTCCTTTTGCATGTCCTCCTTTTGTTAGTGGATTCTTCGTCGTCAGCGACCGCCCGTGGTTTTTTCCCGTAAGGATTTCCACGTAAAAATATTTGTCTCGTTTATTTTGCGCACTCGTTATTGTTTGTGTTTATTATTAATTGACTCATTCGTAACACTAGCTCGTTGCTAAAATTTCATGACCTGCAACTGATCACCACAGAAATATGCATACCACTTTGATCAAACAAACATTGCTCCAAAACATAGTCCGACATTCGAACTCCAGGATTTTGCAACAGTCTGCAATCAAAATCAAAATCAACAACCATTTGCAAACATTCGAACTCCTTGATTTTGCAACAGTCTGCAAACAAAATCAAAATCAGCAACCATCTGCAAACAGTCTGCAAACAACGTCACAGAGACATGTCCACACACAGAGATGGAGGAAACTAACTCGAGTCCATACGACGTCACAGAGATCAACATGACAAAACTAGCTTGAGTCCAGATCAAGAACTTCGATCAATTGCACCAGCAGCAGTGCAAAATAAAGCTAACAGAGATGTATAGCCTGCGACAGATGGGAATTGGGATTAAAAAAGATCATTGCAGGAAACGTTGAAACATGCATTCACGAAACTATTTTCAAGCTTACGTGAATCGACAGATGTGATTTGATAAAATGTACAAGGGCAAAGCACGTGCACAAGGGCATGTCCAAGCAAGTCGACGAAAGCCAAACAGGAGCAATTTGCTAATGAGATGGTTATTCTCTCTCGAACCAACTACATAAATGTTGTTCAAGTACTTCGTAGTTGCCTAGAAACAGATATCCCTCAACTGGTTTATGAGTTCATCCCCAATGGATCACTTTATCAGCACATCCATCACAGAGGAAGCCATAACATACTTGCATTCATCATCATCTACTCCTATGTATCATAAAGACATCAAGTCCTCCAACATCGTCTTAGACGACAAATTTGGAGCCAAAGTATCTGATTTCGGGGGCTTCGAGGACCATAACCATGGAACTCACCCATTTGACCACTGTTGTCCAATGCAAGTTTGGTTATCTGGATCCTGAATACTTCCAGTCGTATCAATTAACAGAAAAGAGTGATGTGTACAGCTTTGGAGTCGTTCTTGTGGAGCTACTAACAAGCAAGAAACCAGTTTTTGCCACCATAGGGACAGAATCAAACAAAATCAAAAACCCCAAATTCGACCCTTACCTAGCTCGCGGTCACGATAAGCTCAGCAGAGGTGATCGGATTCGTCGGTGGTGTTGACGAGATGGATGGAGTGGCCGGTGGTCTTGGACGCCGGGGATGGGATCGCCGATTGAGATCGAGACGGCTGGGCGGAGACCGCTTCGTGTGGGTTTGTGTTTGATATCAAAGACGGCGGAGACAAAAAAAAAAAAAAAAAAAACAGATCTGATTTTGTGAAGAAAAATAACATATTTAAAATAAAAAAAATTAACTTGATTTGTAACGAAATTCGTCGTTAATTTCTATGTAGAGACAAAAGAAAATATTATTTTCTGTGTTATATTTAATATTAATTTTTTTAAAAAAAATTAATAAAAATATTAGAGATGGATTTCGTCGCTAAACTAACTCTAAAAATCTCTAAATCTAATCCTAAACACGTTTTTTCCTTTATTCCTAATGCAAATGTGATTTTTGGTTAAAATCCATTAGCATATTATATTAATTTCTTCAATTTATCTTTTTTATATTGATTTATGAATTTTACATGTTATTAATATTTAAACATAGTTTCTAATCTAATCAACCATAGTTATCTATATCAATTTATGTATTTTGATGTAAGCATGTTATATTCATCATCATATATGATAAGTATGTATGTATAAATATTAAAAACATAGTTTAATGTATGAATAAATTAACTTAGCGACGGATTCCGTTTCTAATAATTTTTAAATTAAAAAATTAATCATTTTGCGACGAAATTCGTAGCTAATATAACTAAATATAACACAAAAAATATTTATTTTACATCATTATCGATTATCGATTATACATTATCGAAATCCGCAGACGGAATCCTTCGTTAGTATCGATTTAGATGTAAAATAAATATTTTGTGTGTTATATTTAGATATACTAACGACGAAATCCATCACAAAATAATTAATTTTTTAATTTAAAAAATTATTAGAGAAGCAATCCGTCGTTAAGTTAATATTTTTTTTCTCCATTAAATTGTATTTTTTAATATTTATACATTAACGGAGTCCGTTTCTAATAATTTTTTGTAATATCTAAAAAATCAATTTAAAAAACTAGATAAAAATATTAGAGATGGAATACGTCGTTAGAAGGACACATATAGTGACGGATTCCGTCGCTAACGGAACCTTAAAAACCCTAACATCTAATCTTAAACACGTTTTTTTCCTTTTTTTTACTAGTTCGAACGTGGTTTTTGGTTGAAATCCATCGTAATATTATATTAATCTCTTCAAATTATACTTTTAATATTGATTTATGAATTTTAACATATTATTAATATTTAAACATAATTTCTAACGTAATCAACCATAATTCTAGTAAAATATATGTTCTAAATCTATTTTTTTTTTATCTTCACCAGTTTATGTATATTGGTGTAAGCATGTTATCTCTATCATCGTATATGATAAATATGCATGTATAAATATTAAAAATATATTTTAATGGTTAAAAAACCAACTTAGCGACGGAATCCGTCTCTAATATATCTTTTAAATTAAATAAGTAATGCTTTAGCGACGGATTCGGTCGCTAGTAACGATTTCAACATAAAAAGCATGTTTTCTGTGTTTTATAGAAAAATAAAAATTCAATTTATTAAACTTGAAAAAAAATATTAGAGATGAAATCCGTCACTAATATAAAAAATACTGCCAAGAATTTTTTTCAACTCTTGGAATAACACATACACCGACGGATTCGTCTCTAATAAATTTTTAAAATTAAAAATATTATGACTTTGCTACGGATTTCATCTCTACATTTTGATTGATTGATTGATTTATTTATTTTTGGTGGTTTTTCATAAAACAAAAGTTAGTACTTTTTGGAGACGGATTCCGTCTTTAAATTTTTTACTTCATTTATGTTAATTATAAAAAAATTCTGAAAACATTTAGAGATGGATTCCATAGTTAAAATATTCATTTTAAATATTATTGATTTATTGCAGTAATTATTGTAATAATACGGTTCTGTAGCTATTATTATTAAATTTAGCGATGGTTCTGTTTTTTTGTTTTTTGGGAAAATATTTAAAGACGGATTCTGTCGCTAAGGAGTTAAAATGGAGATGGATTTCATCTGTCGCTAATTTATTCCATCGCTAAATACTACTCCCTTTGTCCCAGAAAGGTTGCAACATATATGTATTCTGTACTATTCTCTACGCAGGAATACAAGTCTCGTTTTCATATCAAATCACGTCTGATCGTCCCGCAAGATGTATTAGGTTGATGTATCAAATCACGTAAATTGCACAAACATTGATGTTCTATGATAAATTTATAAAAAATAATGTTTGATCGTCGTTGCACGCGCGTTAAACTTTGCATCGACACGCGTACAAAGTTAAAATGTTACAACCTTTCTAGGACGGAGGGAGTTTTTTTTTTTTCTTTTTTTGTAGTGGTTTGATAGTGTAACGCCCCGATTTTCAAGTCCTTTCAACCCTCGTGGCATTACTGCCGTTAAGGTCTCACAAACATTAGTCAGGCCATTTAGTTTAACTCGGTTTAGAATAAAGCGAAATGGAAATACACTTAAAGCATTATCAAATTAGATCCACAAGTTTACTTATTTATTACATGTTAAAACAGTAGAAACTTAAAAATATTATCCCAAGCATTAATATTATAAACAGGATCATAGCTTAATCAAAATCTTTCCTCAAATCTTGCACCTAAAAAGATGAAAATCAAGAAATAGAAGAAAAGCAACGCCGTGAGGTATACGAACTCAGTAACTTACCGGCCCCTTTTTCAAGGGAAGCACAAAAAGGAAAGAAAGAGAGAACAATCTGTCCTGAAATCACAACAAAATCTGTCATAACATACATGACAAACCACAGATACCCTCTTGTTAATACTGTGGCTTTGGCTAAACATGTAAGTCCATAGCTTCTTCTAAAAGCTTAAAGTCCAAGGTCGCTCGAAAACAGGGGGTCAACCTATAACGATGTCCAAGGGTCTCCTACAGCGAGATACCCCACAACCTGACAATCTCACAGGGTTGTCTACGCGTATAAGACGATTAGTCACAACTACTCATCCCTGTACATTTTAACATGACATCTTCACCAAGCCACAGTGTAACAACTCAGTAGGATTAACAAACTCGGAGGTTAATCTCACCTCTCATGAATTCATTCCCATTTTGCATATTGATCTTTAATATGACATCATTTATAAGATTAACCTGCATTAACCCTAACCTTTATCCATTATCGTATGCTAAACCTTGTAAACCTAACACTTGTCTTTATCACAATCATATAACAACACAAAAATTCAAACATAACACAGCACAACATAACACAGTGCACAGGACAAAACTACCCATCACACGTTAATGTACAACTAATATATTAACATGTATCATAATCCAAATCAGGAATCTAAACGTTACCTTCTTATTGTAATTTTTCTCACATGTACGCTCAGCTTGTTCTTTACGTCTCAACGGATGGAATCTTCAAGTCCTATATCATGATATGATTCACATATTAATACATTTTGTTTACGTTACGATGTTAAACATGTTTATTCATACTTCGTACAAAACCATTAGTGCTAATTGTGAGTGTTTGGAGTTGTTTTGGGATCAAAACGATCATTCTCGCTCCAGAAGGTTCTGAGATGACATCCCGACCTCTGGAACGGGTGTCTCGATATCTGGAATAGGTGTCTCAGCCTCTGAATGAACGTTCCTGCCTTTGAAGTGAGCTTCTCGGTCTTTGGAACGAGTATCCTAGATTCTATTAATCTTGACCTTTCGTCGTATTTAAATCTATAACTTATTGTATACAACTCTAAAAATTATTCCGTATAGTTCAACAAAAATTATACTTCATGATCTTTCGAGTGACATAAAGTTTTTATCATAACACCTTACCAACAATGGCAGTTAATTAGTTCAAGTTTATATTTTTTGCTACTTTAGACAGTATGACTGTACTTCATTAATTACCTCATAACTCTCTTCATATAACTTCAAATGATTATTGATAAATTGTTATGAAATCTAAACTTCCATACCTTTTCATTGATATAAGACTTGTGTTTTAAAACCTCCTATACAATTTTATATAAAGTAACAAATTCATCTCTATAATCAGTTTTTACAGATTAACATATCAGTATGTTTAGATTTATAACTTAAGATTCTCATCTCCGAATCATGATTTATTAACTTTGATAGAAACTAGACATATAAGAATTTAAGATATATTAATATCATAATTTATTAAAGAGTGTATAAGTTTTCATAAAATCTCTAACCAGGAGGATTACTTTCTCTCAACGGTGGTAAAAATGTCCCGAAGCTTCAATGGTTTTTCTAGATTTTCTATCCTGACTTCGAACGTGCATAACTTCCTCGTTTCTTAACCAAATTGAGTGATTTCTGATTCATTGGAAACCTCAGGAAGTCCTATACAACTTTTTTTAAGACTCATTTGCTGAATCAGACTCTAACTGAGGTAAAAATGCTTTCTAATGTTGAATATCAAAACTGTCCAGAAACCGGTATGGTTGGTTTGCTAATTTTTCACGTTTTACCCAACCAATTCAATCCCAAATGATATAAAACTTCATTAACATAACATTTATTTAGTTCTTGTCATGTTTGTTCAGTTTTGGGTTTATTTGACACTTAAAATCTTAGGTTTACGGGTCTCACAAGTATAACTCATCTTTTAACTCATAAACGCATTTCAACCATCCGTGGCTTGTTTTCCTTACCGTTTCTTTCGTTATTAGCTATAAATGGACTGTATGACACTAAGCTACAAGTTTAACGCAGCTCACCCTCTTGTCGGGTTTATTTTGAAGCTCGTTTTGCTTTCCTTTGACGTTATTAGCTCGACTTCACTCTTCCTTATTTTGTGGCTCGTGTCCCCCTCTCTCGGTCTATTCTCCTTCCTCTAATGATGATCCTCCTGCGTCTTTGCCTTCTCTATCGTCTTGCTATGTTACTTGAGGCAAAAAGAAAATAAGGAAGAAGAGAACAAGAGGAAGAAGAGAGAAAAGTGAAGAGGAGAGTGAGGGAGTCTTGGTGTTGATTTTGGATGAAGAAGTGGTGGGCTTGATAGTGGAGTTGGTGTAGTGGACTTGATGGTGGAGTGGGTGTAGTGGGTTTGGTGGAAGAGTTAGGCATAGTGGGGTTGGTGGTGGAGTGGGTATAGTGGGAGGAAAAGAGAGGGAAAGGGGAGTTGGTGGGGGTAATTCAAAAAACATCCCCGTTCCGTTTAATCGCAGGACCAGTTAATCTCACATCTCCCACAGCCTTCGCTCAAATTTTACCACCAAGCTCGAAAAATCATGTTATTAATTAACATATAATTTTTTAAATTTTTCCGCGACAAAAGTTATCCCAACTTCATCACAAGTTTTAATGTTATGAACGCAACGTTACGTCTCAAAATTTTGAAATGAGATTTGTTCCTCGCTTTTAATTTATTATATAAGAAGGAGACGCATATTCTCGCTACGTTTATCAATTACAGTTATTATTTTATCATAATTTTTATATTTATTTAATCTTAATTTTTTGGGGTTTTACATCGTCCTCACCTTATGATGTTTCGTCCCCGAAACATGAGTCGAGAACTCTAAGAACTAAACAAGTACGAGTACTGCTCGCATCGTTTCTTCGACTTCCCAGGTTGCCTCTGAAGTCAAATGATTTGCCTATAGCACTTTCACCAGTGCTATTGTTTTATTCTTCAATACCTTGAAGTGACGATCAAGGATTTCTTGAGGACGTTCCTCGTATGTCATCCTCTCAGTCAATTGCACGGGATCATACTGGATGATATGGCTCGGGTCCGGTATATACTTGCGAAGCATCGACACATGGAACACATTATGCACAGTAGACAGATCAGCTGATAAAACTAATTGATACGCTACTGCACCAACTCTTTCAAGAAACGCATAACACCTTTGATTTGTGATATTTTCAGAAAAACATGATCACCAACCTCAAATTTCAAAGGTCTGCGCCTTACATCGGCGTAGCTCTTCTGTCGATCTTGAACCGTTTTCATGGTCCCCTGAATCAGCTTCACTTTGTCAGCTAATTCTTAAACCATTTCTGGTCCTAATTGAACCACATCTTGAATGTCATTCCAATACACTGGTATTCTACACTTCCGACCGTATAATGTTTCAAATGGCGCCATACCGATACTGGAATGGTAGCTATTGTTGTATGTAAACTCGACCAACGATAAATGGTGATCCCAAGAGCCTTGAAAATCGAGAACACATGCCTGCAACATATCTTCCAAGTCTGTATTGTACGTTCCGTTTGACCATTAGTTACTGGGTGAAAGACAGTATTATTGTTCACGTGAGAAGTTGTAGTCTGGAATGAATGTTAGAGATAATGATGAGCGCGCTCCCTCATTAATGTTATTTCACCGATGAGCAGCCCACCGAAGCCTGGAGAGGGCAAATCCTCGATCGGAAAACTATCCCGTGCTCTTATATGCACGACTATTTCTCACGGCTTCGAGCCTTGAGTTCTCTCTGGCTTGGTCGGCCTCGAGAGTAAACAGTGATCTGCTTTGTAGCTCGTTTGTCGTTACTTTTGTTTATAATCGTTCACACCAAGTATGTTCGTCTGTAACAAGGTTATGTTTATATCACTCTAAGGTTATAGATATCTATCTTCTGCGACTTTCTCATGTTTTCTTCCAATGCAAGGGTGTAAATAAAAAATATCATCAAAGCTTGAACCACCAATTACATCAACAATATCCACCACCACCACAAATCCATCTTGAATCATCACACATCGTCTTTGTTTTTGTTGTTTGATGTTCTATATTTATTGTTGTATAGCGTTAATGAGTATGTTCGATGACATTGGACAACTCAAAGACGTCCATCAAATATTTGATGAAATGTCATTAAAAAATAAGATGTTTATTCAAATTGACACAAAACGTTGGTTCAATCCGAAATAATGCGTTTGAAGAAGAAGAAGAAACAATATGTTTGAAGAAAATTGAATTTTTTTTATTTTTCTTATATAAATAGAAACAATATATTTGATGAAATGTCATAAAAAAATAAGACATTTATCCAAATTGACACAAAACGCTCGTTCAATCCGAAATAATGCGCTTGAAGGAGGAGAACAAACAATATGTTTGAAGAAAATTGAATTTTTTTTATTTTTTTTGTATAAATAAAAACAATATATCTGAACCATATGAAATAACACAGATATACTGCTTGAAATAATAAAAACGCATTTGATTGAAATAATATAAACATACTATTTAAAATAATATAACATACTATTTAAAATAATACAAACATATTATTTCAACCAGTACATCTCTAGAAGCAGGACGACTTCTTTCTTTAAATAGGGATGAGAATAGCCTACTTGCTACTTTCCTTGCTCACAACGACCAGAACACGCACATCACCAAGAAAACAAGACTCGATCCGATCGAGTAATAGACCCGATCTTGAGCGTGACCTCTCCTCTTCATTGCATATGATCAGTAGTCGACTCGAGCGAAATCAAGACTCACCGGAGATTAATAATCGATGGCCTGAGACTGAGAATCTTGCTAGAGTGGTTAATTGATTTGTCGGAGTCACAGCTCGCGACGCATGCTTGCGACTTTGTTCGCTGTTTGCTTTGTCAGAGCTTCCCTGTTCACTGGTGTGGTCTCCATGGCAATCGATGGTGAGGTGGAGTGAAAGGTGGAGAGTGATGACGGAAGAGTGGAATGGGAGGAGGGATTTGGGCTTCGTTTGAGAACGAGTTAATCAGATCAATATTGCTTTTTCTTAAAGCCTCAAAGCTCTTTTTTCTGTTTGGTAAGGAACAAAGTGTTTTTTTAAAGCCAGAAAATGACACAAAATGAAAAGCAAAAAATAGATGCTTTTCGGTCGTACGGGGTTTTGCTTTCCACATTTTGATCAAGAACATCGTCGTTTTTATCCCCAATGCTAACAATAAATTTTATTTTTTGAAATTCTAAACATAATTTAATGGTAGTATTTAATGATTTGTAGTTGTTTTTAAGTAAGAAATTTTCAATTTTTTTTCACTTATTTCTTTTAACATCGAATTTGACTCATTTTGAAATTCATGTAAGTTTTATCGAACACAATTCTCTTATCACGAAATCATAATAAGCTATATCATTTGACTTTAAATAATATGCAGTGAAAGTCACTTTTTCTCAGCTTTACCAAATGAGCCCTTGGTGAGAAGTGTATTGTCATTGATGGATTGTGTGTGTGTGGGGTGCAGATGGAGAGACAAGAGGGAAAAGTGATAAAAGTGGTTTAAATTATATTTTTAGGGTTTTTTTTTTTGGTATAATTTAATAATACTTTTTGTAAAGATATATATTTATATAATTTTTTGTGTTTTTTTTCATAAATAATGATGTTAATGTTGATTATTAATTAATTTCAATTAAAATCATAAGGATGTTTTTAAATGTAAACAAAAGTTACCAATTTAACCCTTGTGACATATCATGATATATCATACTCTAAATTAATAATATATATATATATTGATAATAGATAGATGGTTTAAATCATGGTACTGACCATCTCATCGTCAAGCAGAAAGATTCATCCTTAATAAACAGTTAATACAATGGATAAGTTGCCATAATTTCTCAATGGTAGGTACAAACTAGGGTCCTAAGCTATTACAAGGGCAAAGTGCGTAACATAGAGCACCAGCATTGATCCAAATTACAGTTCTACATCATTCAATTCGTACAACAGTTGAATAGATAGAGTAAATCCATCTAACCTAATCCAGTGATCTTGATACCACAGGAAGTCATCACCAGCAAACTTACAATAACTCATCTTTTTTCGGCACCCAAGCCCCTCGCCTTTGGGCGCCTAACTGCAGCTATGGGAGTGACAATACCTTGAGAATCCCTACCCAAACCCATTCCTTCTATGAAACCCATCTTCGCCATCATCTTCGAACCGAACCCTTTTGTGTGCTTCTCAAATGCTCCAACACTAGATGGTTCCTTCCTCCTGGACCAAGCACGACCGGTATTGCTGCTGGCACTCTGTGGCTCTCTAGGAATAAAAACGCTAACACTTTCAGTGAAATCCATACCTAATCCAAGAGATTTAGGCCGTTGCGAAACCTCAATAGGCTCTGATATCCCTTTCCCATCCTTTCCCAAACCAGCTCCCTCTACATATCCCATTTTAGCCAGCATCTTTGACCCAAAACCAGTCGTGTGAACCTCAAATGCACCAATCGATGTTGATGCGGCCGTCGCATTGCTGTTTGTTGGAGTCGCAGCCTTGGGATCAGCAATGGTGACATCAGATTGCATAACTCCGCTAGAAACAAATGATACGGGCTGGCTGGCGTATGAAGCTGCCTTCTTCTCACTCTGCTTCTTTTCGGTCTTCTCACCACTGCTCTTTCGTTGAGAGTTTGAGTTCCTGGACGACCTGCTCTGAGCTATCCCAGTCTTCACAGGTGTTTCAGTAACCACGAAGTCCGCATCATCATAGCTAGGTCCAAGGAGCTGAGATTAAAAACACAGCAGTTGATGAAAGTTTCCTCAATAGTAGCAACGTGTAGAACATTATTTTGTCAACAGTGTAGATCTTCAAAATTCAATACCTTCTCCAACCGAGCTTCATCACGCTCGGATGGTAAAGCCGTGTACTGTGTTCGTGTAACTGTGACAAACCTGAGAAGAGAAAAGAACACAAAAGCTCCGGACATCAACAAATATAACACCGAAGCAGATCCTTCGATATACAAGCTCGAGAAGAGAGGGAGGATCTAATCCTCTATTGTAATAAGTTGATACCGCGAACCCATCAATCAATCACAACCAGGTAGGATTGGCTCATGACAATTTGTGACACCACACAATGATAATTTGGATGCAAGAACACCACTACGTTTTGTGAGCAAGCCAAAGAAAGATGTTATGAGCAAGTTAATCTAAGGCACAACATGGTACCCAAAAGCTGCAGCCTACCGTTTCTTGATGGATCCCTGGCAGAAACTTTGCAAGCGATAAATAGATGCCAATCTTTGCACCTATCAGACCCAGATTAGGAGTTAACAAAAGAATCTGAATTTTACAGGAAATACAGACATGACAATGGTCAGACCGTCAGAGGCTCAAAGGGCCTAACAACCTGTAGACAGTCCCGGCTACGCATACGCCCGAATGACAGTAGATCTGTATTATCCACAACCATCTGCTTCAGCTTCTACAATCAGAAAAGAAAAGAAGGATGTATACGAGTTAGATTTGACAATGCAACTTGGTAAGACTTGCTCAAAACAACTACTACCACCCTGCACCTCAAATACAAGAATCACATGAAACGATCAAGGCACGAAACACAGCTCGACACCTTAATCTTTTTTCCAATTTCACGTGCTCCATTAGCACATATTCGAGATGCAAAACTACATCAATCCTTACAGTTTTAAAGGATAAAACATTATGAGCAAAGATCACAAAAGCTTCTTCTCTTAAACGCAGTTCTTAGGAGTCAGGATGTGAAAACAATTAGTGAAAATCACTCGACAACACATAATTGAAGTTGAGTTCCACAAAACTAATGACTCCGCGGAAGACGTGAATTGAAGTTCTTGTGATAAAGCAAGAAAGAATTTCATTACCTAAACATCGTCTTAGTGATCATTACCTCATTTATTTCCACAATATCAACACCACGATTCATCATTCTCTCCCTGCGCTTAGCAGCAATATATTCTTGTCTATGCTTCTTTTTATCACCTGATCAACCAGATAAGAAGACAATATAATAAGACATGAAGAAAAAAGTCATGTCAGATGAACTAATCAAGAGGCCAAGCATGATGCCAGCTCTTTAAATCTTAGAAAATTCAAGGAATGGGTTCTCTATGTCTGGGCTTCTTCTGGCCAAGAATCAATGAGCCAAATAGCAGCAATAACACAGACAGAAAAAAGAATATGGATAACACTAAAAGACCTGGATAATTTCTGAATTTTTTACTGGTTCGGTCCTCGGCAGGCCAAGATCGAGGAAATTGTGAAACATGCTTCTTTTTTGCAGAAACCCGTCTATTATCCTTCACCAGCATTAGGTCATCCATGGCAGATGACCAAGCAACCTGAGGAGCAGCAGGATTCTTCTTTTTTGAATTTTGTTTCTTCATGCCATATTCCTTAGAGGCTTCCTGCAGAGAAACACCTCCCAGCTTCTTCGAGGCTCCACCATGTCTACCACCACTGAGGTCATCATAATCCTTATCCCCATACTCTGGAACTTGAATGTTCAGCTTTGCCAGCCATTTGGCATTCAGAACCTCGTCACTGCCTCCAATTCCTTCCAAGTAATCTGCCACAACATCATCATCAACATCTGATTCACCATTCAATGTATCATCAGAATCACTATCACTTTCGGATGATTCCGAGGAGCTTCCTTCATCAGACGACTCGCTGCCCTCTAGCGCATCACTTTCATCATCAGAAATATCTTGAGCGTACAGCCTCACGCCTCCAATGGACAAAAATCCTTCATTTTCACCGGGAGATGATGTTTTGTCAAGAAATTCTTGGACCATTGAGTCATCATGACACACATATCCACCACCATCATAATCCATTTCTTTCTTATACAAAATTTCTTCCTCGCCATCATAACTTATTTCTTTCTTATACAAGATTTCTTCCTCTTCTTCATCCACATCCTCTTCCATGTTATTTGACAATGACACCGCATTGCTTTGTTTAATTTCTGGTTCATCAGCAAACCCCAGTCCTTGGTGCAACTGGTATTCCTCATCTAGGTTCCCCTCTGGCTCACTCGAAAACCCCAGTCCATGGTGGGAGCTATCACCCAACACGAAATCGGAACTGTAATGATAACAATATTGCACTTTTAAGCCATTCTCGGACGGTTTCTGGTCTGGAGTAGCCATAACTGTATCTTCATTTGCGTCAACTAAAGCAGCAGTCTCGCTCAAAGGCATTTCAAGATCCTTCCCACTTCCTCCATAAGGCTCTTTCATTGACATACCCTGTAGTTGATGTAAAATAAGGACCCTAAATTACAACACCAAGCTCAGACCGTAACATCATGCTGTCTCCATCCTAAAATGCTTACTTTGGGATCAGAGAACAATAAAAAAATGGTCTAGCACAACATATTATCATAAAATTCACCACATTTCCATTGATATCTCATTGCTAGAAGCCAAAGTGGAATCATCATCATCATATTGGAAGGAAACAAAAGATCATCTAACTTAATCTATCTACATTTCTCAGACATTAGCAGCATCGTGAACTCAACGAAAGGAAAAAGAATGAAGAAATGGATCTTTGCACTCCAGTCCAGTCTACTCATCATAGGCAAGCATATTTATTAATGTACCGATTCTCCACCCCCCTCATTCCACATATGCAAGCATCGTGTAGAATATCAGAATCTACTTATTGCAATCTCCCTGGTAACTATGATCTATACACTCGAGGGACTCTTGTCCTCATAGAGTACAATGTTTATCCCACAACTGATTCATCAGTTGCATCCACATTACAAATGTAACAGCGCCACAAATCAAAGATCCACTTTCACACATCAAAATGAACCTACAAGCAATAAACAATGAACCCTTTGGGCTTTTATTTCATACAGCGATTGATCACTGCAAATGATTCAATAAAAAGGCCAATTCAACCCAACACGCGATATTGATCTCCTCAAAGCAACAATATTTCATCTCATCAATCAAGCCCAAAAACATAAAACAAAAACTCATCCAAAAATCCGAACTTTTCATCACCTGGAAATCCAAATCAGGATAATCATATCTAAACCCATTCCTCCCCACAGCACCACCACCTCTCGAATTCAAACTCCTCGACACACTTCCCCGACCCGAACCGCTCCCGGATCTCGACTTTCCCTTCTCCTCCTTGTTCCCTGCAATCAAAACCACTCAAAATTTCCCCAAAAAAACACGAAAGCAAGCGAATCAAAACAAACCCAGAATCAATTTCAGAAATGGGTTAACCTCGATGAGGGGCAAAAGGGGTTGCTGGTGTCCTTGGAGAATCGAAATCGGACAAGAGCCCTGCTTGGACGAAAAGGGATCGTGAATTCGATGATGGGTTTTGTTTAGATTGTCTTTTGGGCTTGGTGGTGGGTTTGGGTTTTCGGGTTCTTCCTCCTCCTCCTCCTCTTCCGGCCATGGCGGTGGCGACGACTCGGTGATGACTCGGCGGCGAATGGTGGTGTTAAAAGGTGCAATGTGGAGGAATATTATTTCAGGGTATGTGGAGAATATTCATTTCCATTTACGTGGAGGGACGATATCAGCCACTGTATTATTGCGATAAAACCGAATGAGCAATACGATTGATAATTATTTGGTCTTCGTTATTGGAAGCCTACATTTTATCTGTCGATTTCATAAGAAGATTATCGCATTGGTGCCATGTCGAGTAGGAAAAAGCATGATTTTATCCGCAACATTAAGTTTTATTAACCCACAATATTACAATTTCAAAATTTAATCGTCTCATAAAGAAATTGAAAATCCATTTGAAACTAGATACATGAAAATTCTAGTATAATTTAAAGCATATATTAACGAGTTTTCAATTAGTATCTGGATTCTACAACGTTGTTTGTTGCTTGATCATTCCTATGTGGGCAAACTAAAATCAAATTTATTTCGGTTTTCGCCCAATGTATGATATTACCATCCATCAAAGACAAAGGATTGGTTATACGAACAAGGATTCATGGAACACAAGATTATGTTCTTCCTGGGACAGAACCTGAGAAGAGCAGCTATCTCTTCTTTTAGTGTGCCTACCACAGAGTTGTGCCACAGAAGGTAATGCAGCGACTGAAATTAACATCGCGAAGGGTGTGCTGGGATGAATGTCTTCGTCGGAGTTACAAAGGGGGTGGTAAGTCCAATGCTGCAGATTCGAGGTGACTAAAGGGTCTATGAACATATAAACCGCTTGTGCCGGTGCTGAAGCACATTGCAGTTGATGTGGAGGGGAGGGGAAACCAGACACAAGCTAGAATAGCAGGAAAAGGAGCAGCTTAATTACCTGTGTATGAAATAGGGAAACAAATCTGTAGTCAGGGATGCTTTAGAAATTACAGTATTAGGATCAGGTACACGGAGCACTAGGGTATGTTATATCTAGTCACAAAAAAAACAATATAGACAGGAGTATGCCTGAATATGTACTCGTCGACTCATTTGTTGTCAGAACTTCTATTTCACATATTATTGACCAACAGATCGTAGACTCGTCACTATTTGGCACGGCTGCCATCGTCATCCTATACTGTGTTATATATTATTAGTGGCCCTCGTCAACCTGCAACATGTGCAAATCCCAAGTATAAGAACTCGGAGATCGAGGTTCTTGTGTTTCTAATTTCAGTTATTCAACTCTGTTGCCACATAGGTATCAATATGCATAGCGACAACGGCGACTTGCTGCATTTGACTGGAACATGAGGGTATGAGGCATCAAACGTGTATCCAATCTGGATTCAATTGGTACTAAGTTCTTATCTATAGTTACCTATAGTCGTTCTCTAATTTCGTTTCAACATCAACACTGGAGAATCCTCATAAAAAGCAGCGGCCGATCATTGGTCGGAATTCAAGAATACCTTGCTTGTTGATTTCGGTTTCTTCTTCTCATTGCATTAGCGTGTTACGGATGTATTTGGCACAAAATATCCATGGTCCCTAGTTCAGCCAACTACTTCTCTTATTTGCAGCATTCCCCTCCAGGACCTGTTAGGTTCGGTTTGAAAGATAAAATTAACAGAGCATCTCAATAGACGCTTATAGGCATTATCTGATGTTGATTTCTTCATGTTTCAGAGCGAAACTAAATTGTATACAAGCCCATATAAGTTATACAAATTCTAGATTCAGCATTCAACTCACAAACCACATTGATCTCTTATCTTGTGCCCAAGCAGATATGAACTCAATCATGTGCCCGCTCTTTTGATCCCGATCAAGTCCTAGATTCAAACGACTTCTGTAAAATCAACAACCACATTTACCTGGTTCGACCAAAAACCATAAAAATATGTGCTTAGAGTTCAAGCCTCCGATTGATCAAACTCCGAGATAATATAAATATCACTCAGACTAAACTATATGCGTAGATGACTACAGAAACTCTGAGATGACGTAAATGCGCCACAATGCGTAGATGAATACAAAAACTATTTTCCAGAACAAATAGTAACCTGTAGTCATACTAAACTATAACCTGTGTTTACAACTTAGCACGATGGAGAGAGCATCATCTAATTAACCAGCAACTTACAGCTAATCTGCACAGTATCTCCAAAAACATGTTCTATATCCAGCAATTCCCGCTATCGACATCCTAACAACCACGTCGGACACAGTGAAGAATGAAACAACGCAACAGATCGGAACCGATCAATATGCTAAAAGTCTGATCATCAATAAACCAAACCACAAATTTTCATGTACACTGATCAAATTTACATGTACAGTAAACTCCTTGAAATGAGTGATGAATAATGAAGAAAAATCTAACGTTTCATTTATCCCCGATACAATCAAAGTATCCCATAAATCTCTATCACGAAATGGGAATCTCCTGCTGAAGATGATGTTCCCGAACCACCGCAGGAGCATATCTAGTCGAGAACCTCATCCGATCCTCCTCCTCCTCCAAATCATCCTGAACAACCCCGTCATCGAAATTCATCTTGTACTCAAACACATCATACCTGACAACACTGTTCTTCCTCCTCATCATCCTCGCCCTCCTCTTAGTCCTAAAATACGCCCCGAACCTCCTGATAAAGTTCTTCCACTTCGGCCCTGCCATTATCTCCGATACCTCCCTCACCTTCCTCAGTCCCTTCACCAACCATATCTCATGATCACAAGCAACTGATCTGTTTCCTGGTAAAAGATACCCTTCTTCGTCGTCGTCGTCGTCATCCGTGATCGCCCTTCGTCGTCGACGAAGGCGAAAGAGGAGACGGAAGCATCCGTTTGACATGTCGTCTGTTGTGTGATAGGTTTGGATCATGCTTTGCGGTTCGTCATGGTGTTGTGGTGGTGATGGTGATGAAGTGGTAGTGTTGTGCATTGGATTTGGGTGGAAGAGAGAGGAAAGGGATTGAGTGTGGGTTTGGGCAAAATGGGTTTTTTGATTTGGGGAGGAATTTGAATAGAGATTTATAGTTGAAAAGGGAAGATGGATGATGGGAGGAGAGAAGGGGGAAGGAGGAGATTCGATGGGGGCTGTGTTGTGTGCGCTTGTTTGACCTATGTTCAGTTTTTTTATCCCCGTGCGTGTGTTGTGCGTGTTTCATCGTGTATCATATTCTTGATAATATCACTGAACTTATATTCGTCAAAAATATCAAATTCCACGATATATGCTCTTTCCGGAGGAGTGGTGTAAAAATATAGGGCTAAAACACGAAAATATGCATTTATATTTTATTATGATGAAGTTTGATAAAAGCCATGATACAATAAAATATTATTTTTTCATAGATTTATTGTAAAATTGATGAATTGTAAAATATTTTTCACTTTATTTGATACAAGAATGAAATTGGCAATGTCGATGATGAAAACATGAATTATTTTAATGTAACATCAATAATATCTAACTTGAATACTTGACTCCTCTCATCAAATAGGTATCTTTTGATATGTATTTTGTGAAGTTTTACTAAACAATTTAACAAAAAATAATTTTTAAATGTTTTGTAGGTATGTACTAGTTTGTGCACCATATAATTATGTACGGGATAGATATCGAGAACTAACTTATCATGTGATGGAATTGAAAAAAATTTTGTTAAAAAGTATGTACTTTATAGGATATATTAGATTTTTTTTTTCAACCGATATTTATTTTATTCCAAATAAATTTTATTATTTGACTCGATTAAATATAAATCCGACAAGTTATTCATTCTATAAAAATAAATAGTTAAATCTAAAATATCTGAGCTATATTCTTTCATTTTTTCGGTTAGTATATAGTAAAGATTTTTAATCATCATTAATGTTGCACAACAATATTTGTACCGTAATATTTGATGATCGAGACACAGATTGAAGCTTATTTTTTCCCTTCCAAACATACTATAAGACGCTCTGTAGCAATGGTGCCCAGCAGGAGCAGCCGTTGCCTATGGTTGGCATCGACCGAGTTGTCTTGTAATGCCGACGAGGAGGATAGTGGACATTGCTGTGAGGATAGAATCACTTCAGATCTAAAATGATGAAGACTAGTTGTTGCATTAGTGACTGCAATGGATAGTCGTTAGGAAACAAACAAAGAAAAGGAAGTGAGTGAAAACGATCTTGTGAGTGGAATATTCTGGTCCAATCACGATCCATTGTTTTGACGATTATGAGCTCAATAATGGTGACTAATGATTGATTGTGCACGACAAATTTGATCCATCACTTGGGGGAAACTGGAAGATCATGGACCGAAAATTGGTAGTTGTTGTCACCGAAAATTGGGAGATGAATTGGGAACCGATCAAGATTGGATTTTTAGGGTTTTGCGTGATCGATGATGATGATGAATCATTGTTGATGATGATGATTATAGTTTGTTTGAAACGGACGCTCTTTTTCATGTTTTCCTTCCTAAGTTTTGTTACGTAAAATTGAATGAAAATGAAATTATTTTTTCATTATATGAGTTTGAGATTTTTTTAATTTTTTCTATATTTTTGGATAAAATCCTCTAAATTTAATTATAATTGTAATTGTAATTGTAAATTCTTTTTAATTTAATTTAAATTTTAGTTTTAGTTTTAGATTTAATTTTAATTTTAATTTTTTTAAACATTAAACAAATGATCCAAACATATAAAAATTCTAATATATTCACAAAAACGTATCCACAAAACAAAAATTTTCAAAACTATAATTTCAAACACATATCCCAATCGTACTCTTGTCCCTCTTTTCTCCCTCTTTCTCTCCTCCTCAATCTTGTCCTCCACTGTCACCCGTCGCCGTAACCATCTCTCTCTCTTCTTTTCCTCTTTCACCTCATCCGGCATTATTGTCTATCGCCTCCCCATATCACCCAAAACGCTAGAAATCAAATCGAATCCCTTTGATCTCGATGCAATAGTTCGAATTTGACGAGGTGAAACATGAATTATCAGTCGTTTCGAGTTCCCGATCTCGGATCCTGGACTCGATCGACTGAACCCCGGTCCAACAAGACCACCACCAACATCCATGACGACGACGACAACAGTGGTGGAGGTGAAAAGAGCAGGGAGCGAAAGAGGGCGAAGAAGGGGACGGTGATTGAGGTGGATGAGTGTTCGGTGATTAAGATCGAGGAACCAAAGATTGTGAACAGCGCGTGCAATAGGATAAGGGTCGTTGATGATGGGCGGAATCATAGCACAGGGAGCAACGAGAATAACGAGGTAAAGGTCAACGATGCATTTGTGCTATGATCAACGATGGAGAGTTCCTCCTTGTTTTGTTGCTCATTTGCTTCAACTATAGCTACTTGATGCATTTGTACGATGATCAACAATGGACTTCCAGGTAGACATCAAAGATATACAAGTTGAAGCTGATTTTTTGGTTTTATTGTGTATAGTGTATACTTGTTCACTAGAAAGGAAAGAAAAAATATAAAGCAAAGTACCCATAATATCATTCTTTTGATCTTTGGTCCCCTTGTATGTAAACATGATCGCAATTTTCTTCGATCAATGATATGGATTGTAATTTGTATGCATTATACATGAATTGCGTTCGTGCCACCAACTAGATGGCCATTCTCGCTGCTACCTTGACTATGTTTTTTTTTTTTTTTTTTTTTGAATTGCGTTTTTTTTAAGGTCTTCTATTTTTTTCTTAAGGGCTTTGTTTTTTTTTTTTTTTTTTTTATGGCGCTTGTTTATTTCTTAAGGCGCTCTGTTTATTTTCTTAAGATGTTCTGTTTATTTTTTAAGGCACTTTGCTTATTTTCTTAAGGCATTCTGTTTCTTCCTTATGGCGTTCGGCTTATTACTTATAGCGTTATTTATTTTCTTAAGGCGCTCTGATTATTTATTAAGATGCTCTGTTTATTTTCTTAAGACGTTCTGTTTTTTCCTTATTACGTTCTGTTTATTTTTTTAGGACGCTCTATTTATTTCTTAAGGAGCTCTGTTTATTTTCTTTTAGGCGTTCTTTTTTTTTTTTTTTTTTGTTCTGTCGTTTTGTTTTGATTTTGTACTATCGCTCTATTTTTGGTCTTGTATTATCGTTCTGTTTTTTTTATAGTACCGCTCTATTTTGGTTTTTGCATTGTCGCTCTATTTTTCTTTAATGCGTTTTATTTTGATTTTATTCAGACACTCTATTTCAGAATCTGATGACGTGGCTGAATTTCGGGTTCAGATTGCAACTACGTGGTCGGATTTCGACAGAGATGGGATGATGATATGGGTTGGGATAGAGGTGAGGATATGGTTAGAAATTAGATTAGATGGATGAATTGTTGTTTTTTGGAATTCTTTTTCGTTGTGTATGTATTTGGAATTATTTTTGAAAAATTATAGTTTTGTGTAATTCACTCTTAATACTAATTTCAAAAATAATTTTGCTTTTAATTTCAAATTTAAATTTAAATTTAATTCTATTCTAATTATAATTGCAATTTCATTTTAAATTTTATTTCAATCTAATTTGTTTTTTTCTATTTTTAAAAATTATTTAAATTTAATTTTTAATCTTTTTTTTAAAAATTTTATATTTAATTTCAATTTAGTATATATTAATTTTAATATCAAATTTTATTTATTTATTTAAATTTGATGAGAGAATTACGGATTAATTATATTTTATTTCATTAATTACCAGTAGATCATAGTACAAAATTTTTATTACTAATTAATTCAAAAATTCAAATTATGATTTAATTTGTTCTCAATCAAAATAAAAAAATAATTTATAATAATTAATTATAACCTATAATAATAATTCAAAAATCCTAAAAATCTTACTAACGCCACTAATGACCGCCGTCGTCATGTGCCCGTCGTGATTCCCGGTCCATATAGTTCTCATATATTCAAATGCAGTGTGCATATTTTAAAAACAGTGAATGCATACTATTTGTTATAAAAATCCGCTTACATCAAACACATTACCATCATCACTGAAAAACATTAAACAGTACACGAAGGAATTAAAAAAATAGTGCGTCAAACACATTATCAACATATCCGAAAAACAGTAAATTAATGTGCGAAAGATTGAAACTGTACGACAAATCCATCATCGTCGAAAATAATAAATAGTGTAAAAAAAGACTTAAACAGTGCCACAAAAAAAAAAAAAACCACATTCACTTGATTTGCCCTCCACTCGCTTGATTCGGTGGACTAGCAACGATGCCCATGGTTGATACATCGTCAAACACCAATTCCTGTTGTTGATGTAGTTTCTCTGTTCGTGATTGTTAGATTTTCGCTCCATCTCTTCGAATTTTGACTCGCGAATGACTTTGGAAAGCAAAGAAACAGTGCTCCTTCTTGATTGTGCTCCATCTGTTCGAATTTTGACTCATCAATGACTTTGGAAACAATGCTCCATCTCTGTTCGTGATTCCGTAGACTAGCAGCGACCCTACCATGTAGTTGGTCTCAAGGCTGGGTTATAGGATCCTTCTTGATTGTGGAAACCAAAGAAAAAACGAGAAAGAAGATGAAGATAGAAGACTAGAGTGTGACTGGTGAAGAAAAATTCTCAAGTAAATGCTCCAATTCGATGTAGAAAACTGATGTCGCCCATGAAGATAGAAGAAGAGAGTGTGATTGATTCAAACTGAGTCGGCGCTACGGTTCTATTTATGAATGAGAATGATTTGATTGACGTGAGAATAATAATTATAATAATAAAAATAAATTATTAAAAAATATGTTTTAATTGAAAAAGAAGAAGATAGGTATCATTTATTCATAAATAGAAAAAAAAAAGAGATTTTTTGATAATTAACACAATTTTGATTTAATGTTTAATTTTTTATAGTTGTAAAATTTATATTTATTATTATTAACTATATTTTAAATATTATTTAATTGGTTTTTGTTCCAATTTATAATTTTAAAAAGGGAAATAGTCATTCCTTTTTCATCCTTAATGGCCTATTCCTTATCATATAATAAGGAAAGAAAATCAATCCATGAATAGAAATAAAATGGTATATGGAATGATGTATTCGTATTGAATGGCAAAACAAATATATTTTTTTATTCCGGGCCAATGACCCATTATATTCCTTCCTCCATTCCGCCCAACCAAACACAGCATTAGACTTTGAGCAATAGCATTTGATGTTATAGGTTCTCATTGAGAGACAAAGATGCAATGGAAAGGAGGATATATAAAAGATTTTCATGATGCTTGAATCTTGATAAAATTCAAGAGGAAAGGATTCCGTCTAAAGAGTATGGAATCGAGTCTTCTATAGACAATTACTATTCTAGAGTGATGGATATTTGCACCAAATTGACACCAATTTCATGGAAAATCATTGAGTGAATGGATAACTTAAAATCCACATCAAAAATTAAGAGCTTGAAAAGCTCTACCTATGATCTCAAGCCATGTGTACAATTTTGTCCAAACCATAAACAACAAGAACAGAACCTAAACTCTTGAACCTCTCCTCCAAACAAGCCTGAATAAAATCCCAAATCAAACAACACAAATCTAACTGCACACAGCGATCTCCATCGCCATTCACCGGCAGTCACTCTCCGATCCCCTCAATCCCTCTCGTCGGCGGCGACCGTGGAAACCTAGCAGAAAAACTCCTCACCATCCGCTCCTCCACATTCCCATCCTCGCTCTGTCCATCATCGAAATTCATCGCATAACTCAACGGATCGTACCTGAAATCAACCGACATTCCCCTTCGCCGCCGATTGTTCCCTCTCATTCCTCCCCCGGCATTGTTCTTGAAACAGCACGATAAAGTGTTCTTCACGCGGTTCTTGAGGGACGAAGGGGAATGTGTAGGGGTGATCGTGTCGTATCCTATCGGGTCTTCCATTGATTCGCCCCCGCGGCAGCGGCGTCGACGGCGCCGGGGTTCGGTGGTGGTGGTGGAGAGGTGTTTTATTGAGTGAATGATTGCGATGAAGGTGTATTTTTGGAGTGTGTGTGGGTGAGGGA
>JAOVYX010016861.1:0-23570 GCA_035668315.1 Drosera spatulata | reverse complement strand
GGTGCTGGGGTTGGTATCAGGGAAGAGATTCTGAAGGATGGGGTGGTAGAATTGATCCGGAAGTATGCGGATTCTGGTGGGGAGGTTTGTGTTAGTTTCGGGAATCTTGCTAGGGCTATCTTGGACAAGTATGTTGATAACAGTTGAACTGATATGAGAAATCTAATTCACAGTTTGAGAATTTTCCTTCGGCTTATGTTGTCATCTTGAGAAACTTTTTGATGAATGATTATCATCCTTGAAACTCTGAGCCAGTGAGGCTGCCAAAAGAGATTGTCATTGTTAACTAAGCTCACAAAAGAACGCCGCACATTACACTGAGTTTTTGTCATAGTCTCATCTTTATCTGGGCGATCTGGTTTCTTCTTCGTGTTTCTGTTTTCATGGAGTTGGTGTTTAGCAGATGTGGATGGCACAGTTATCAATACAAAGGCAAGCACAAGGATTTTATTCCTATGAATAGTATTTTTATGTGATTCTCTTGTGTGGCATCATCCATTTGAGTTCTAGGGTATTTTTTGTTGGTTGATTGAAAAATGCGTTACAGAAATCTCTCTCTTTCTTGTTTACTATCTGCTTTGTATCTGAAAGCGCTGACAGAATGATTTATATTTTCTTTCCAGAGTATGCCGCTAATCCTCGATCATTTGAGCTGCTTGACATTTGATGTCCGACTGTGCACTTATGGATGGCTTCTCCTGGACAAGTGATGAACCTGTCAAGCATAGATCATCTACAGGCCCTATTCATGCCAGTCAAGCAGAGGTCGCCTACTGCTTCTGTTCTAGGTACTACCACAGCTCCCCTCTCGCATTTACTCTTATACATTACTTCTGCTTTGCATTTTTTTTGTCTTGCCGGTAGTTCTTCTTCGTCTTCATTTGATCTTTGCTTTCTGTTGTGCACTTCACATCATGTATGTCCGTATTAATGTTCTTACAATGGCGTCAATCTCGCTTTCTAAAGCCTGTTTTGGTAACTAAATTGATAGATGCGTTACATTGACACTGTTTCATAAACGTGTAATACAATCTTGAAAACCTTAAAAGCCAAGCGGCCATCAGAACAGAAGTAATGTACATGGTTGGTCCAAAAATGACCAGTTCTTATTCAATTAAAGCGTTACACTTTCCTCTCCATTTCCCGGTAGATGCAAATGTACGAATTATATGCACGCGGGCAATGGAGAGCCACAAAGGCACTTGTTATGGAAGTACTCGTACTGGTCGTAGCTCTGAAGACTCCCGCCTTGCGGGATCTGACCACATAGCTTGTTATAGCTGACGTTGAAGTTCTGCAACGTTAGCTTGGTCAGGCTCTCCGGGATGGGGTAGAAGTTCGACGCCTGCTTGAACGAGCCAAAGCTCTCGGGAATAGGCCCCGTCAACCTGTTCCTCGAGAGATCGACATAGTTAACATTGTCTAGGACAGACAACGAGGAGGGGATGGTTCCGCTGAGGTTATTGAAGGAAAGGTTGATGTACGTAAGTGCTGAGATCTTGGAAATGAAGTCGGGGAAACCAGTGACATTGGTCCAGGTGATCCATAGAAAGCTGAGGTACTTAAGCTTAGTGATCGACTCAGGGATTGTCCCAACGAGGTTAGGGAGCTTGTGTAACACAAGGCTCTCTAGGTAGGGGAGGTCCGCGATGACGGAGGGGATTGTGGATCTAATGTCTAAGTCGTAACTGATATTGATAGTGTTGACCCTGTTGTTGGAGTTGCACTGCACACCGTATCAGTCGGTGCAGCAGTTCGTATCCGACTTCCATGGCGGGAAGACGGCTCCGAATCCTTCCATGATCTGGAGGAGGACCTTCTTGTCATGGGCGTTGCAGAGCTCCTTGGCGGAGATCGACGTTGGTGGCACACTGGCGGAGAGTAGGATGAGAAGGAGAATGAAGGAGAGCTTTGGAGCTTCCATGGTTGTTGCTTTTGATTCAGTTGGATAGGAGCAAATGTGTGAGTATAATGGATTGTTTGGCGATGGAGTGTTTTTATGCACGAAGCAGTGATGTTGATGGTATTGGAGTTATGACGTTTTAAACCTTGACATATTCAAAGGATAGCTAACGTTGGGACAACTTCGTATACAATTACAATCTTTCTTCAATGGTGATCATTGATCAACTTATGTTTGATCAGTCAATTCCCGAGTTTTAGATACATCGGTGAGAACTCATCAATTATATTCATCAAATCATCTCATCCTCCCCATTTCATATCCATGACAGAATAGTTGTAGTAAACAAACGGAATGCATGCTCTAATGTTAGCTTTGGATAATGTTTGCTTTTTTGTAGGTCGTTATACTCAAGAAGTCATCTTTTCTTCATATTGCTCTACTTTAAGACTTCTTTTTGTAAATGTTTCAATTTTTCTAATACTATGTGATTTAACTCTAACAGCATCGTCGTACGAATCAGGATCAAAGTCTTTAAGATCCTAATGTTAATCCTATGAATGCCTTGCCGACATTCTTCGCCCTTTTCTTCTTTGTAGGCTTCGCATTAAATGATGGCTTCCCAAGACGTGGATAGATTGGATTCGCATATGCCTGCAGATTGGAGTGTATTTTATTTTTGTTATATTCACTCTCATGAGTTGTCTTGACATAAAACAGAATGAAAATCTATCTTGACAATAGCAATCCCCAGCATGAAATTCTCATTGAAGTATTAAACTATCAGTTTAAGGTCGATCGCATGTAATAGCCCTTTATGTTTATCCCGTCTTTTCCTGTAGATTGGCACAGAATCATGCCTATCAAGGATGAGAATGATCTCGAAATATTATTCGCTCGGATCTGAATCATCTGATTGGCATATGCTCCTCAATCATCCGCTTTCTGTGGCGGGCTGTCTCTTGTCTGATGATTAACGTGCCAAATGCTTTGCCAGTGCGTTTGCTTTTTTCCACCGTGTGTCCCACCCTTTTTTTTTCTTCACCGAGTCAAAGAAAGCAGAAGCAGAGCGTGGAAAATTATGGAGCAATAGTAGGCGTTCTCAATCCTCTATAAATAAGATATAAGGATAGTAAAATTTATATAACATATTAAAAACAGTATCAGAAAAATTAAAAAAAATACTCAATTTGAAGTATTGAGGGGTATCCTCTACGGGTATAATTTTATTCCCTTAGAAAAGAAAAATTAGTGAGAGTTATCCTGGTATTGTAATCCCCTCGCACAGTCTAGGGACGATATTTGTAATCCCTTTTTAGTGGATATTTTGGTACCGCAACGGTCCCATGAATTTTACCCTTTTATTTTTTAAGATGTTTTCCACGTTAAATTTTGATGTCGACTCTATTTATTTTTGAATTATTTATTTATCAAAAAAATACTGGATAATTTTCGGAACACGATGCTTCAACAAAAAGGTGCCAAGTCACATGATAACATGTAATCTTTGGGGTCAATGAAGTTGATGTTTAAATAGTCTCAAGTTTTGCCCTATTTGTCGAATATCAGATCTGTGAAATATACGCTTAGGATTAGGACTAGTATCATAAGTATGAAGGAGCCAAACTTTTTGTTAGCCTTGAACCAATTGCTTATTGAGAAACTTTGGTATATATTTATGTTCAATCTTAAATAAAAGATTGATAATCCTTACAAACAAAGCAACAATCAAAATATGAATGATCTGGTCCAGAAACGACCAGTTCTTATTCGAACGCATCATTACACTTGCTTCTCTATTTCCTTGCGTCCCGCAAACGACTCAACTTATTTGCACGCGGGCAATGGAGAGCCGCAGAGGCACTTGTTGTGGAGGTACTCGTACTCGGTATAGCTCTGGAGGCTCCCGCCTTGCGGGATCTGTCCACACAGCTTGTTATAGCTGACGTTGAAGTTCTGCAACGTTAGCTTGGTCAGGCTCTCCGGGATGGAACCGGAGAGCTCATTATGAGACAGGATGAGGTAGAAGTTCGACGCCTGCTTGAACGAGCCAAAGCTCTCGGGAATAGGCCCCGTCAGCCTGTTCCTCGAGAGATCGACATAGTTAACATTGTCTAGGACAGACAATGACGATGGAATAGTTCCCGTGAGGTTGTTGAACGAAAGGTTGATATAGGTAAGGGTCGGGATCTTGGAAATGAAATCGGGGAAACCAGTAACATTAGTCCATGTGATCCAGAGCTGTGTTAGGAACTTAAGCTTCGTGATGGATTCGGGGATCGTTCCCGTTAGGTGGGGAAGTTTATGGAAGAAGATGAGCTCCAGGTAAGGCAGGTCGGCGACAGCGGAGGGGATGGTGGAGGTGAGGTTGGCATCGTACTGGACGAGGATCTGGTTGATCCTGTTGTTCGAGTTGCAAGTCACGGCGTACCAGTCAGTGCAGCAGTCGGTGTTGGATAGCCACGAGGCGAGCGCGTAGGGGTTGCCGAGGTCCGCCTTGATCTTGAGGAGGACCTTCTTGTCTTCGGAGTTGCAGAGTTCCTTGGCGGAGATCAAAGACGGCGGTGGCAGGGCGGCGGAGAGGAGGAGGAGGAGGAGGAAGGAGAGTTTTTGAGCTTCCATGGTTGATGTTTCTGTATAACAGAATTGGGCAAAGAAATGAGATGTGCTGGTGTAGATTTGGGATAGGAAGTGTTTATATAGCAACAGGGATGGTATGATTGGCTGAGAAATCTACTTTGTATTATTGTTTTCTTAGACTTGGCATTGCCCATTGGTTTTTTTTTATTTCTTTTTTCTTTTTTCTTTTTTTGTAATAATAGTTCAAGGTGTGCTGGACACTTCAAACCATATTTAGATATTCTTCATGAGTCGTTTTATGTGGATTATAGTATGGAACTTTTCTAACAGTGGAATTGTCTTGTGTACTGTTTTTTTTCTTCTTTTTCTTTTTTTTGGAAATGTGTCGGTGACTCTGTTTGAGGAGTTCCATTATCCAATATTTCATCCAGGATAAAGCCGCAGCAGCAGCGACAATCACCACGCTGTTGCAGCCCTCATTTTTTTGTGTGTGTTTTGTGTTTGTAACAGCACGAAGGCCGTGCTGCTGATGGCTATAGCAGCAGCAGTGCGGTGGCTTTAACCCGTATCTCATTTCCAACGAGCATATATTTTTATCATACTCGCTGTATATTCTAAATTAGGTGCAATGTGGGTTGTTGAGGTTCCGATAATTGCTTTGATACAGCTGTCTTTTTTCCTCTTTTTCGCAGACTTTGCAAGGGGTTGCCTACCCAAGATGAGGATGGATCTGAATAACAAATTCGTATATGCTCCAAGGTGTAACTGTGAGTGCTTTGATTAAATTTCACTTTCGCTTTCTATGTGGCGGGCGATCTCTGCTTTGATTATGAATACGTCAAATGTCATAAACAAAGAATAGGATAAGGGGGCCAAGTCACATGATATCGTGTAGCTTTTTGGGACCAATGGTTGTGATAGTATTCAACTAGTAACTAGTCTAAGTTTTTGACTTACGTGAGAAATATTTGACTCTGGGAAAGCTGCCATCAGCGTAACTGTTGGGATTATATAAAATGGCCAAAGATTTTTTGGATCATGGATAATGATCAAGATCCCATCTTAAACTATCAGTAATCCTACGCAAACTATACTCCTACGAAATTAGAGACTAGCAAATGTTTTCTGCCAATTTGAGAACAGTGTAAGTGTATAGCGGCATTATGACAAGGAAAATGTTTGGTTAAATATTAAAAATATACCCCCTTGTTTCAAACTAAACGCAACAATTTGATCGGGGGTTTATCGAGTTAAATTTTAACTTACGTTACGAGACAATCAAATATTATTTTTCACAAAAATCATATATGTCGGGATTACGAGGGATTGTTTGTACGATGCAGAATCAGTCGTGCGAGTGTGTGCATGCAATAGCTCAAAGCGCGTCAAAGCGACGGGTCGCGGCTTCGCAGTTTCGCACCTTGATTTTGTTCGACTTTGACAAGTCAAAAGTGGAAAAATCAACTGCCGAGCTGGCAGCTTTTACTTTTCATATGGATAACCTTTGATCGCCTCATATAAAGGATAAGATAAAACAATGACATCTCCGCATCGACTGTGATGGGCAATATGTAGTACAATAACAAAGTATAAAGTGACGAAGAGAGAATAAGGTACAAAATTGTCTCTTTTTGAAAATGTGAATGTCGCTTTGGATTCTGTGCGAGTGTATTTCTAAGATACGAATAAATTTCATGTGGACGTTGGGGAAGCAATTCCAAACAAATCTTTTGGAATGGGATAATGGAGAGAAGCCAATTTTAGAAAAATGAAGATTTTCTTATAAATATGAAAGAATGATGATGGTGATATTGATACTATATGTCAATCACGTATATATATAAGAAACATTATCTCAAATCTGAATAAATACGAACTTAGGTGTAATGACATGGCTTTGTTCGAGATCGATCTTGAAGGGAACGAGTTCTTGTTTGACTTCTCGAGAGTGAAGGTTTCTGAAAATATGCAATAATAAGATCTATGGGTCCATCCCCAAGAGCCTCACATACGAGTTATATTTTATTTCGATAAATATGTTTTTTAAAATATTATGTTTAATTAGGGAGGGAGGGAGTATATTTTATGTCAAATCTCCTAAAACGGCAAAACAAGTTCACAAGAAACACCAAAGATGCGACTCCCCCCTGTTTTTCGCACACTAGTTTTCACATTCAAATCCACAATAGCCCATACATAAAATCCCTACAAATACATTTCACATCCTCCCTTATTCATCATCAACAACAACTTCATCAACTCTAAAAAACCCGAAAACATGGCCAACAAAACCCTCCTCTGCTTCCTCTCCTTCACCCTCTTCCTCTCCGCCTTCGCCTTGGCAGAGCTCTGCCGCCCGCAAGACAAGGCGGCTCTGCTCCAGATCAAGCAAGAACTCAACAACCCACGCATCCTCCGATCATGGACTCCGACCACCGACTGCTGCGCCTCCTGGTTCCTGGTCGCCTGCAACCAGACCACGAACCGGGTCTGGTTCCTCAAGGTCCTGTACTCTCACCATGTAACCGGTCGGATCTCGTCTGCCATTGGTGATCTCACGGAGCTGCAGATCCTGGCTTTCTCGAAACTACCTAATTTAAGAGGCACGATCCCGCAGTCCATCACCAAGCTCAGGAATCTATATTACCTTGAGATCTCTTATACTGGGATCTCTGGCCCTGTCCCTCAGTTTTTATCCCAGATGACGGGACTCACTGATTTGATCCTTACCGGGAACAAATTCACCGGTCCAGTGCCACCTTCCTTCGCCCAGCTCACCAAGCTCGAGAACCTGAATATCGATCAGAACATGCTCACCGGGACAATCCCGGACACATACGGGTCGTTCAAGAATCCGATCATCCATGTCACTTTGGCAGGAAACCAGCTTACCGGGACTGTCCCCCGCACGTTCAAGAATGCAAACTTCTCCACCATCGATGTGTCCAAGAACAAGCTGACAGGTGACGCTTCGTTCTTGTTTAACAACCGGGTTTTGTTCGAGATGGATCTTGAGAGGAACGAGTTCTCGTTTGATTTCTCAAAAGTGAAGGTCTCTGAGCAAATACAACACATCGATATCAGTAGGAATAAGATCTACGGGTCCATCCCCGAGAGCCTGACGAAGCTGACGGAGTTGCTGTCGTTGAACGTGAGCTACAACGAGCTGTGTGGGAAGATCCCGGTTGGTGGCGAGCTCCAGAGCTTCAACGCGACGTCATATTTTCATAACAAGTGCCTCTGTGGTGCTCCATTACCAGCGTGTTAAGGCTGCCAGTCACCGTCGAGGCCAACTTTGTTTTCAGCCTGATCGTTCTTTTTTTTCTTCCTAGTCGATTCCATGAAGTAATAACTTTGAGCTTGTATGCGTAACCAAGCATTAATATATAATTTCTGTAGAGATTATATGATGAGTTATTTACCCACATTGATATTTGTGTAGAAAAGAGAGCAGCTTATATATGTGAAAAGTCCATAACCTACTAATCATGATTTTTGAGTTAAAAGATAAATCCACTTCACATGTGTAAGTTGTTCAGGCCCGATTAGGAACTCTCTCCTGAAAATACCCTATAATAAAATGCTGGTTCCATATGTTATTGCCTTCTCTTCAAATTTTTCCTTTGATCCATCAGGTACACCATACTTTTTTTTTTTTCCAATGATTTCACCAGCTCATTTCTTAAAGGTTATAAACTCGATTATCTCTACACAAATATGGACGTTTTGGCTGCAAACAGGGGAAAAAACACGAATCGGCAAGACATCGGAACGAGTCAAAGAATTATAAGTTTATGGGACGGAGTGAGCATTTCACAGGATATTACAAAACGTTTGTACTACATTTACACACTTATTGAGCAACAAGCTCTTTATTGTACATATTGTTATTTGGAAGTTTACAGCACGTATAGTTTACAACTTCAAAGCCATAGAACCAGAGGAAGATGCTTAGCAGGCAGGCAATGGAGCACCGCAGAGGCACTTGTTATGAAAATAGATGTCGCGTCAAAACTTTGCAACTGACCACCTTCTGGAATCTCTCCACAGAGTTCATTGTAACTCACGTTCAACGAAAACAAAGCTCTCGACTTTGTTAAGCTCTTTGGGATCGACAGTAGATCTTATTCCTACTGATGTCGATCTGTTGTAAACCCTCATTAAAAGTCTTCACTTTTGAGAAATTGAACGAGAACTCGTTCCCTTGAAGATAGATATCAAACAAATTCTGGTTTCCGAAGAGGAACGATGCATCTCCGGACAACTTTTTGTTTGACATATCGATCGTGGAGAAACTTACGTTCTTGAATGTCCACCGTATTGTCCCGGTGAGCTGGTTCCCGGCTAAAGATATGTAGGTGGCTGGGCTCTTGAATGACCCGTCTGTGTCTGGGATGGTTCCAGTGAGCATGTTGTGATAAAGGTTTAGGCTGTCGAGTTTCGTGAGCTGGACACAAGAAGGTGTCACACGGCCAGGTGAATTTGTTTCCTGTGAGGATGAGTCCAGTGAGGTTTGTCATCCCGGAGAGGAACTGAGGGACAGGGCCGGAGATTCTTGGTAATGGCGAGCTTGGTAATGGATTGTGGGATCGTGCCAGTTACATTCGGGAGCCTCGAGAATGTGATGAGGATTTGGAGATACGGGTGGTCGCCAATGGTGGGGGGATTTCTGGCCGGTAACATGGTGACTGTATAACACTTTGAGAAGATAGACTCGACTCGTGATCTCGTCGCAGCTTACCAGGAGCCAAGATGTGCAACAATCAGTGTCAGGATTCCATGTCTTGAGCTTCCTAGGCCTTGTTTGATTTGAAGCAGAGCCTTCTTGTCTTGTGGGTGGTAGAGCTCAGCCACGCAAAAGCCGAGACGATTATGACCAAGGAGAGGAAACTGAGAAGGGCTTGTGCAGCCATAGTTGAGTTTTGATATAGGTGGATGAAATTGAAATGGTCTCTCGATCTGAAATACGATTATCTGGATTATCCTTGTTGGATAAAATTGAAATGATGTTATGCAGTGGATATGTGTCTTGACTGTTCATTTATAAGGATGCATGGCCTGGTTTTGCTGTGGGTTTTGAACGTCTAGTTTAGTAAAACGAAGGATTCTGCATAGTATTGACATATTGATTTCATTTCTGTGAGCTGGAAGGTTGTGACGAGTGAACTCATGCCTCCAGGGAAACAAGTTCAAGATCTCTGACTTTGGAATCCAAAGAATTATGCCGAGTTCAAGGTGATGACACCAAGGGTTCTCAATTAGGCTCAAAATGCTCAGCTTGGCTTGCGCGGCGCATCATACAAGCCCAATTCAAATTCTCAAAGAGAGCGCATCATGAAACTAAGGAAATTCTAGCTGCAACAATTAAGGAATCAATTAAGGGCACCGAGCGATATACTAGGGCGGGGCATGGAGATTAGAGGCGGTGCTCTATCATGGACCGAGACTCGTGATGATGGTGTGGCGGAGAGCGAAGGAGGTTGTCATTTCTTAGGGAGCCACTTCAGGCTAGTTCCTAATAGTCATATGGAATATTTGCACAGTTCCTCACGTCCATTCCCTCTGCCCGCCCCTTAAAGTGTAACAAAGTTTCTGCTATTACCTTATAAGAATCACGCAGCAAAGCGAAGCAATGACTATAGCAGGAAGCAGATATGGAAGATATTACCAGATAAGGTAGATGTCTACAGGACCCGTTGTGCTTCATAAGACTATTTCTGCATCTTCTTTGTCGATAATTTTCACCATCTAAATTTGTTAAGAGGGAAAAGGAAAGTTAAGCAAATATTCCAAGAAAGTAGAAACCAAATGTAATTTTATCAACCAGCATATCGGAGCTCCTCACAGATCAAGAACAGTATGTCTTACTGGACTTGATCTACGTGGAAGCATAATTGTCAAATATATGCATGCATTATAGAGAAAGCAAGTTCGATTTTTGATGATGGATAACCAGAGAAGATATCAAGCCATTACTAGTGATTGTCACAAGGAGTCTCATACCTGGGACTTGTATATCCTTGAATGCCAAGTCACTCTTCCGTCGACCAAAAATCTTACTCCATTGGAGATAGGAGTAAGACCGTGATCTTCAAAATTTGTCTCAACAATATTGTTGGTCAAAGAGTCATATTTTTGCGTATAATATTATGTCGATGTAAGGCTGTTAAAACGGAATTCCAACAGATTACTAAATGACTATCAAATCACATTAATAAAAATCAATTAAACCGATTATTAAATGATTTAATTTTGATTATAAAATAAAATCGTCATTTAAAACAAATCGATTAATCAATCATAAATTGATTAATCGAATTACATAGGATCAATTATCTAACTGTTTAAAATTAATTATTAAAATTATATAATTTATGTTATTCAAAATGCAACAAATTAATCGGTTTTCATGTTTTTGATTTTGGCCAGTTCCAATTTCGCTATTTTAAACCACTATATCAAGCAAATCCCAATAATGTTTCCAGGTGAGCACTGACCGGCGAGCGGATCAGCGGTGGCGGGGACAACGATTTCCGACTCCAGTGCAAAATCGACGGCGGCGGAGTGGTGCGATCCCGTCGCCGGATGAACCGAGAGAGACGCTCACATCTTCTGCTCGGCGAGTGAATCCGATCGCTCGTTTCTATTGCTCGGCCGTGGATCCGATCATCTGATCGCGTGCATCCATCGATCAAGTGTGAGTTCATATGTTCTATCAAGTTATTACTGATCTGTGAACTGACTCGCCACTTGAAAATGAAAATCCGAGATTGATGAACGAGCATGAGCTGGAATTGATCTATCCATGGTTGTAGCTTCAATTAGCACACCGATAGATGAACCCTAATATTTGTATTAGAGGTTTGAAATTAGCTTCGTATTTGGTGAATCTGTGATGACAATGATCCATTTGCATCATTGCTGTTCCTGTACACGTTATGAAATTTCCATTTCTATTGTACTTACGACATATATATTTTTCTTTGATTGTTTTTCTTGCTCGATATTAGATGTTTATGTAAGCATTGGTTGATTTAATTTGACCATAGATTGATATAGAGCATAAACATATACAAGATTATCTTTAGAGATCTGCAGTGGAAATAAGTATATTAGAACGGGGTTGGTACTACTCCTCTGATGACCTCACCTTGTACGTTCAGATCGTACGTAATATGAAGTGAGGTACAGAAGAAACGACCTAACTCATATATATAGAAATCCTAATGGGTCCTCTCATCATGGTCTCAAGGTCTGGCCCATTGGGCCTGAAGCCCAGTCCGCACTAACCCGTCCATATTCGACTTGATTAAGAGTTCGTAATCACGATTTATCAGACCAATTAATTAATCTGATTAATTACAATTAATATAACCCACACTTAAAAGAGAATATTTAAATGAATATTCTAACAGTTTAGGTTCCAACTCAAGTTCAACGGGAAATTAGATGATTAGTCTAAAATCCTGTATGCATTCGTTATGTATGGACGCCACGGATTCCTCCTCCTCTCTTCGCAGAATCAGGACCACATCAACATTTTATTACTACCAGGTTTAATATGCATGATAATTCCACATGGCTTGTCAACATGATACGATTTCTATCTGGAATTCAAATTTTATTCAACACAGGATACAAGGAAAAGGAAGCAACAGCAGTGTCTGATACAACAGAGAATACAAAAGAACACTAGCAGGCAGGCAATGGAGCACCACACAGGCACTTGTTATGGAAATATGCTGTAGTATCAAAGGTCTGAAGTTTGCCACCGACCGGAATCTGCCCACACAAGTTATTGTTGCTCACGTTGAATACAATGAGCGCCGTGATCTTGGTAAAGCTTGTAAGGATAGTCCCATAGATCTTATTGCTACTGATTTCAATCTCCTGCATATCCGTATAAGTATTCACCCTCGACAGGTTGAAGGCAAAAGCATTTCCATTGAGATGAATCGAATTCAGATGCGGATTCCTGAATAAGAACGACGCATCCCCTGTCAGCTTATTATTTGACACATCAAGAGTCGAGAAGTTCCCGTTCTTGAACGTCTTGGGAACCGTACTGGTTAACTGATTCCCGGCAATGGCGAAATAGCTGAGCATGCTCTTGAATGACCCGTATATCTCCGGGATGGTCCCGGTGAACCTGTTCCTGTCCAGAAGGAGGGTCTGGAGGTTGGCGAGCTTGACCACGGAGGTTGGCAAAGGGCCGCTAAATTTGCTATCGCTGAGGATGAGGTTGGTGAGGCTGGTCATCTCGAAGAGGAACTCTGGGATCGTCCCGCCAATGTTGATGGAGGAGAGGTCGAGGTAGATGAGGTTCTTGAGCTTGGTGATGGACTGTGGGATTGGGCCAGTGACATTAGGGAGATTTGACAAACCGAGGACTTGGAGGTATGGCAGATCGCCGATGGCATAAGGGATCGGACCGATGGTATTGCGGTTGTATAGAATTTTGACGAAGGTGACTCAGTACGTGGTCTGGTCGCAGCCGACCTGGAACCAATAGCAGCAGTCGGTGTCAGGAGTCCACCTCTTGAGGGTATCTGGGTTGAGGAAGTGCTCCTTGATCTGAAGCAGGGCCTTCTTGTCATCTGGGTGGCATTGCTCCGCCTAGACGAAAGCGGAGAAGAGAAGGATCAAGGAGAAGAAGCAGAGGAAGGATAGGCTTTGGTTCGCCATTTTTTGAGACTTGAGAGAGGTGGGTAATGTTATTGATCAGGTGATTCAAATTTATAGTGCATTGTTCAGGGAGATTGAATTATTGGTGTAGGGCTACTCACAGCATGCTGCTTTTGAATTGGAAGAAACGCGGCGAAAAACTTTCAATGAGTTACTCGATGGAGGAGGGTATTGATATTGGCATATGCGAATATCTGCAACCTGCTGTGGCAGGTAAAGTTGAATAGCTGTAGTACATCATTGGAGTGGAGTACGAATATCTGTTGCAACAGTATAAACAGTATTGATATTTTGTCCCTCCTTTTAATCACTTTTCATGCAACTTATTTTATTTTTATTTCTTTTGTCTTTGTGATGATGACAATCTCTGTTTCCATTTCTCTTTGTCTCCATGACTTCTCTTGATTCATTTATTCGCATGGCTCTTCATGGCCTTGTCTGGTTCAACCGTTCAAGTTCATGGCGGCTTCTTTTTTTTTAGTTGAATATCTTCATGGCTTTTTAGTTGAATTTATAGATTCAATTCAAAATGTTAGCATTATTATAATATCAGGTTAGATATGATTATTCCAGATTTCATGTCAACATAATACAATATCAAGCTGAAATTTATTGTTATTGCTCACAGGATTTGGAAGGAAAAGAAAACAAGAAACGCAATCTCTGATGCGAAAGAGAATGCAAAAGCGAAAGAACACTAGCAGGCAGGCAATGGAGCACCGCAGAGGCACTTGTTATGAAAGTAGACTGATGTATCGAAGCTCTGCAGGTTGCCGCCGACTGGAATCTTCCCGCACAAGTTATTATAGCTCACGTTGAAGACGCGAAGCCCCGTGATCTTGGTGAAGCTCGTAGGGATCGTCCCATAGATCTTGTTCTTATGGATTTCAATCTCCTGGAAGTATACATTATACTTCACCTTCGACAGATCGAAGGTAAAATCATTCCCCTGGAGATGAATCCCAAACAGATTCTTATTATTGAACACGAACGACGGATCCCCTGTCAGCTTATTATTCGACACGTCAATAGTCGAAAAGTTCCCGTGCTCGAATACCTTGGGAACCGTACCAGTTAACTTATTCCCGGCCACTGTAACATAGATGATCGAGCTCTTGAACGACGCGTATATCGCCGGGATAGTCCCCACGAACAGGTTATTTTCGAGGTTGAGGCTCAGAAGGTTGGTGAGCTTGACAGCGGAGGTTGGCAACGGACCGGTGAACTTGTTGCCACTGAGGCTGAGGGTGGTGAGGCTGTTCATCTCGAAGAGGAACTCCGGGATCGTCCCGCCGATGCCGGTGTCGGAGATGTCTAGGAAGTCGAGGTTAGTGAGCTTGGTGATGGACTGTGGGATCGTGCCGGTGACATTGGGGAGTTTCGAGAAGGCGAGGATTGTGAGGTACGTGAGGTCGCCAATGGCGGGGGAGATGAAACCAGTGACGTGGTGACTGTAGAGGACCTTGAGGAAGTAGACTCGGTTATTGGTATTGTTGCAGGATACCAAGAACCAGTCGGCGCAGCAGTCGGTCTCTGGAGTCCATGTCTTGAGAGTACGCGGGTTGCCGAAGTCTTGCTTAATCTGGAGCAAAGCCGCCTTGTCTTGCGGGTGGCAGAGCTCGGCCGAGGCCAAAGCGAAGAGGAAGACGGCAAAGGAGAGGAAGCAGAGGAAGGATAGCCTTTGGTTAGTCATTGTTTGAGTATTGAGAGAGGTGGATATTGATGTTGGTGAGGCGATTCAGATTTATAGTGCATTGGCAAGGACATTTATGCTCCTTTTGATGAGAGAAAACGCGGTGATATTTTTCAATGAGCAACTTTCCGTGGTCTAACTTGGTTTGCTTGATCATTGATGCAGGACAAAGATGAAAGATATCGGTATATCCTAATATCTGCAACATGTTGTAACATGTGATGATGATAAACAACTTAAGCGAGGCCTACAGCTTTGGCCCTATGCTTTGATCCCGCTTTTATTAGGAATCTCAAAACAGAATGAGGCTGTAGATACTGGAACCAACGCTTTTATTAGGAATCTCAAAATGGAATGCGGGACCGTAGATGTTGCAACCAACAGCTACAACGGAAAAAAAAGGCATCGTGCTTAAGGGTAGGTGTCTATGTAATTGCTTCTGTTGTGAATTGTGATAGTTCAGTGCTTATGTTATGACGATATGGTCAGTGATCAATCATCATATTTTGAAGTTTGATTTTTCAGAGGTGTTATGCGCCATGGGAACGTGAGCTGGATCATGCTAGTTCTGGTCCTTCAAAAATTACTCAACGGTGTGCACTGATAAAGTGCATGGGTACAATGTGCGCGTTTTATTTTTTTTTGCTTTTTTTCCCCTTTCGTGGTCCCATCCATATTTTTTCTCCATAAAAAAAACAAACAGAAGAGAATTTAAGAAGCAGCAGGAGCATTCCGCAAAGATGCGAGAGTATTGGGTAGAGACGATAATAGTAAAAGGTAGAGACGATAATAGTAAAAGAACGATGAAATTTTCTCTCCAGCAACATCTTCTGTCGTCTATAAATGATCAAGGGACAGTAAAATTTATACAACACATCAAATACAAAAACAGTACCAGAAAAGTTAACAAAAAATATCCGGTTTGAAGTATTGAGGGATATCCTCTACGGGTATAATTTTATTCCGTTAGAGAAGAAAAATTAATGAGAGTTATTGTGGTGATTGTAATCCCCTAACACAGGGACGATATTTGTAATCTTTTTTTAGTCGATATTTTGGTACCACAATGGTCCCGTGGTTTTTATCCTTTTATTTTTAAGGGATTTTCCACGTAAAATTTTGATGTCGACTCTATTTATTTTTGGGTTATTTATTTATCCCATTTTTATAGCGTAATATGGAAAAAATATTGGACAATTTTCACTACACCATATATCGACTTTTCCCAACACAATGGTATTTGGGTTGCGAATTCGACGAGCGCGACAGTGTTAAGATACTTCAAGTTTTAACGCTGCAGTTCAATGCAAGAGCAACTAAAGACTCACTTAGCCTCACGAAATAGAGTTCCAGAAAGCCTCCAGGCTTGACAATCGTGACACAATCACTTCTTCGTTGCCCAACAACTTTTTAGTCATTTCACTGCCTGTGATAAAGGTTCTGTGATCTCCTCGAACTCCTTGGCATCTTCAGCTGGCACTACTCGAAACCTATGATAAGTCACGCTTCTTCTTCTTTTCTTTTTTTTTCCAACGAGCGTGATCAGTTGATAGCTATATGTTTCTTATCTGTTTGACCCCTGAACTGCTCGAGCCATCTTGCCATTGTAAGATCAAAAGATCAGAAACTAGCATGGGACTCCAAATGGGCTTGGAATCAATAGTACATTATTTTCCAATCGAGATCTTGTTATTGGAATCTTGATGTTTGAACGATCATCACATCAAAAGAGATGACTTTATTGGTGGCTAACAAAACTGATGAGAACGAGACTATCTATCAATATATGTACAATTTGCTACATGCGCGAGATTCCCCTTCTAGTGACATATCTAGACATCTGCTGTCTAGACGACTGTCATGGAAGTGGAGGAAAGGTACCTATTAAGGTTCCTGCCAAGGCAGCTTTAGCTCCATCACCTGCTATGCTCACTTGATCATTCTCTTCGCATATCTTGGAACCAAGATCAGGCGGCATGGTTGACAGCTGATTCATGCTTGATTGAGCACCGGCATTTTGCTCGAGTAGCGCTCAGTTTCTGCACAAGATTGCAATGTAGCTTTCTATGTTATGGCAAGTTAACAAGGATCCAATTCCATGACCTCGTTCACCTAAAAAACAGTGAGGGTACCTTATATTCTTCTTGCAGATCTTTGATGTAGTCCACGGCTAAATCAAGCATCTCTGCTGTGTTCATTTGCTGGCAAACAAGGCCGGGTAATCATTAAGGCGAGACAAGGATCACAAAATACTCCCGGCTGTAAGGGATAAAAATAGCTGAGTTTTTGTGATCTTCTACTACATGGAGCATTTTGTATGGTGAGTTCCAAAATGATACAACAATAGATTAGTATTAGAATATAAGTTGCAGGATTGATTCTACCATGATCACGCATGACTGATGGTATCAGATGATCAGCAAATTATGTACATCTCAAGCCCATAAACTGTGTTTATGAAATTATGATGACAATCATACAGATGACATTTCTGATACTTCTATATATCATAAGCTCTGAAATTAAGTTTGACATGGGGATAGAGAAATGAGTACCTTCTCCATATTGGGTACAAGTTCCTGTAACCTCTTTATACGCTCACTTATGCGAGTTCTTCTCATCTAAACAAGAAAAGGTCACAGCCAGGAAAATGAAGGTAATCAGAAGGGGCAATGACGATCGATGAACCCATTCAGTACAATACAAGCCAGCATCAGACTCCATCAGACGCAAAGTCAGGTAAAGTAACAATGTACTACAAAGCATGAAGACAAGACTGATGCAAGGGCCTTACCCTTTCGGCAATGCTCCGAGGATGAGTAGCACAGCCTCGCTTCGCTCTGATCCTACAAGGAACAGCATCCTGAAAGTCCACCATCTTCTCAAAATGAACAACATCAGCTGCATTCTTAGGCAAACTCAAGTGATGCAACAACAGGTGAGGGTGGCCACCCAGAAGGTGAGGGTGGCCACCATTCTGGGCAAAGGATACATCCAAACCAGAATACAGCATCCTGTCGTCGTGTCCATCTCCTCGCACTTCAGACCCGTTCTCCACCAAATGTCCGGAATCATCCCAAGCAAAAGAGAGCCCCGAGTGGTGAAGCCGATCGTCATCATCACGACCATCACCGCCTCCGAATTTCACATCGTCTTCACCAGTCCCCTTAAAATTCCCGTCCCCAATCTCTGGGATCCTTGGCAAACGGGAAGCGGAAGAAGAGGACCGGGATGAAAAATCGATCTGCCCTTTGAATGCACTTGTATGTAGATGACTTGATTCTTGGTTAGGACCACTTCCTATGCTGAAGTTCCCACTCCCCCTCATCATAGGATACCCTGCAACTTTGTGGTAAACATACACTATACTTCAACAAAAAAAAAAAAAAAACCAATTCAAATGCAGCATTTAACAGGGTTCACAAGTTCTCAAAAGCTTAAAGGACAAACTCGATCTATTCATTGGACTCTTATCAAGGATGTCTTTATCACATGTTTAATTCTCGATTAAAACAGTCTTTCAATCACCAAAGATGAGGTTATATACAATTTAGTTTATTTCGTTAAGAAAGGTTGGCTCAGCCCTTACCCCAACCATATGGTCAGATATTCCAACACTTCCAAAGATTATCAAGAAACATATTCTAACGCTCCTAAAGATTATCGAGAAGCAGTTTTCATATAATAACTGAGTGTAAAATTGTGTACATCTCAGTCACACCGAACAGATAACTTCGTCGAGAAAGGAGTACCGTTCTGGGCATTGACATGAGCAAGGAATCCAGGCGGAGAGCTGCTCTGTCTCACCAACTCCGACCCCTCACCGCTGCCGCCGCCACTCTTCCCATACCCCTGCGGCAGCTGACCCTGTCCGACAATCATATGCTTCCCCTCACTCTCATCAAACCTCTCTCCTATTTGTCCTACTAGTGAAAGCTCATAGCTCCCATGTTCAACCCTCAAATTGGAGAGCAACGAGCTCGGAGCAGAGCGGAATCTCAACAACCCAGAATTCTGCTGATTCGATTGCTCGTTTTGGTGAAATGGGTTCTCGATATACGAGTCCATGATACTAAAACACCAACTGGGTACTCCGATTTCCGACCCCACAACACCACCACCACCACCAAACCCAGTTTATCCCTACGGGGTCTGGCTGAGAAGGACAAGATGTATGCAGTCTCACTCCTGCCGTAGAAACTGGCTTTCGAGCCCAATCGGGCAAAATTAGTCCAAACTGTACCAAGATCGGAGCTTTGTGTGTGAGGAGCTTGATGGGTCAACGGGAGTGAGTCAAGGGGGTTAAGATTTGAGGAATTTGATGAGAATTGGATATTTTCTATCTGGGATTTGGTTCCATGGCAGAGAGCAGCTTGACGATGAAGAGAGGAGTGTCAGTGAGAGGAGATTGCGAGAAGAGAATCTACGGGAAAAATGGAGGTTTTGTGTGCACTGTGAGTCTGTGGAGATTTCCAGAGTGCTTTTTTTTTTTTTTTTTTTTAACAGGGTTGGGGGAATTGGAATATGTTTGGAGATTGTGGATTTTTTTACTTGATATGGAAATGTTCAAGGATGTACTGTATGTCCCATTTTGGCTTGTCACCACCACTCACTAGTGATCAGGAACAAAATGATGATTTCCCATTTTGGGTTTGTGGGCTTGTGCTCTACATAGAAGTCCACGAGCCAATGATACACATTCGAGATATGACTAAACCGTTCGGTGTGTTTCGTCTCGTTTGGTAGATTAAGTTACAAGTCCGAGTCTACAACAAGTTAATTTATTTTTTTCATACAAGCTCATTGTTTTGTGGATCAGAAAAAAAAATGATCGTAAGTCCTAAGACTCCCGAACGAAAATCATGCTTTACCTAAGGCTTTCCACAGTTCGTTACCTTTCCTATGCTTCTTCCTTCTAACGCTCAGCTACTATCCACCAACCGTTATGCTCTAACAAGAGTGGAAGGAATGGCCGAAGATCGTACTATTGAATAAAAGCAAGGGGAATTCTTCCAGCATTGATTCCATTTCCGATCTTTCTTTGACGACCAGTCCGGTTGAAGAAAGCAATGAGTGACCACTCTCCATTAATGGAATTGAGGGAAACCCCGGGAAGAAAGGGTCGACTCAGTTGGCATTATCTGAGTACGAAGACCGCAAGCAGATGGAGGAGTGAGACTATCATCATTGGTTAACCAATACCAAGAATGTCGACAATAAAGAATTCAATTTTATCAAAAATTTGAACTGATAATAAAAAAACATATTAATATATATTTTAATATTTTCTTGTACATAAAAATCCATTAAGAAACAAAATAGATTAATAGTTTTCATGACAGGCGACTTCAACAAACCGTTTGAAGAGGTACAAGATCCCTTTTCAGTTGAAACCCAGATATGCTATAGCCCTAGGTGTTAGCATGGTTCTCCCACCAGTTTGAGTCGATTATGAGGTCAAAAAGGTTGCTTTCGAAGCTTTTTCCAGCAAGACGTCAATGCAGTCTTTGATTTGTGTTTTCCTCTTATTTTTCACCTTATACAATGAGATTGATTTTGTCAACCTTATTGTTGGGTTGAGAATTGCTTACTTCTACCTATGCTAGAGAATGAGATCGTTTGTACCGTATTAACAAATCGATTAGTGAAAATTTGAGTGACTCTGATAAAAATTTTGTGGGTGTTTTTTTTTTTTTTCTCGGATTCTTCACGTTTAAAGTCTCGTGTTTTTTGGTTTTAAGATATGATTGATTTATTATCGGTTTTTATTATTTCAATTAGCATTCGACCGTTCAGCACTACAAGAAAACCTGAATATTGACCCCTTAAAATATATTTTTAAGTAGCGAGAGAAACCGATAAGACGGAATGCATTTGTGTAGATTCCAGACATTCGCTTAGTATAGGAATGAGAGTAAATTATCGTATTGTTATTATATATTACAGTTTTATCTCTATTACAAAACATAAAGCCAATGGATTATTCTAATTAGTTCCGACAAATCATGACATCTATTTATCTATATATATAATGTTATATTTTAGTTTTTTTATATCAAAATTCGATATCAAGTTTGGTTGATCATGTATTAAATACATAATCAATCAATAAAAACTAATTAATTGTCTATGATTCTTCACAATCCAACAATATTGATTCACCGTGATAAATAATCCAAGCAACCAATCCTCCTATGATGTATCTCCAACAAAATAAATTATACAATAACTTAATAATCATGTAAAATTTACAATAATTTGAACATAAGAACTTGAAACAGCAATTGTGTAATTATTTTAAATTATTTATGTGATTTAAAATACATATGTGTAATTCTCAATAAAATTATTTTATATATATAATATTAATTATTTAAATAATATTATAATAAATCAGGTTAAATATTTATCTTCTCAGTGAAGTGGGCCGTGTAATTATCCAAAGATACTCTGCACCAAGTTGTTTAATTAGATGATTCCCTCCTTGAAAAACATATTTGGAAAATCAGATTCCCACTTGCTAGCGCTATATGTATTTTCCAATTAATTGATTCATATGTAATGTAACTACTTTCCATGTTGTAAAAATCACAACGGTGTAAGTAACAGTGCCATCGGTTAGAACCCAAGATCAAAACAAGAACTCAATCCCACAAAAAAAATCTGATAAAAAGACTAATCTTTCTTGCTTATTACGTCTCTTTTTCTCTCTCTCTTGTCTAACTCTATTTGAATTTCACAATTACATATTGTATATTTTACTAAATCAAATGTAGAGGTGGTTTTTCATGTGTGGTTTTGGTTTCTCCATTTTTTCAATAAAATCACTATAGTGAAGCTATAAAAATTCAAGGACCATAGAACACGAAGTACCTATCATGGAGTATCAGATGCAGCGTATCAAAAATGAGCTAACACACTCGAATGTACAGGACCTGTGGAAAAAAAATTGAGGGTCCATTTTTTATAATTTCTCAAAATTCATATAAAAGCATCAGATTCATTTCATCTACATCACGGTCTTGTGTCACTTTCCATCGACTTGTATGACATTGAATGCTCCCTTGTCAAATACCATGATCAAATTCATTGTACAAGTTCTCAAGTTGCATGGTCTTTGACTTCCACTAGCAGATCGAACGCTTGACCATGCATGATTCCCAACTAATACATGAATCCTATACGTTCCATATCGGATGCTACAAGGAACATATTTTATTCGTATTGATAGCCGATCAAATGACATTTTCCTCAAAAGTCATTCTACATAGTAATCGTATAATCCATCGATCTGATTGTTTCGATGATGAAAAGAATTCACTTTCCTCTTTATTTTTTACTACAAGAGAATTCATTTTCAGTTAATTCTCAAAGAATACACTCAATACAATAGAAACAGAATGCCACAACAATAATGTGTAATCATGATATATATTACTTCATCTGTTTCATAATATAAATAATATTTGTTTATTTAAATTATTCTAAAATATATACAACATATCATATTTAGTAATATTTTCACATAAAAAAATATTAACAATCACCATTTATTATACTACATTCATTATCTCCTCTAATAATCGATGTACTAAATCTCACTATCATCGAAAAAATATTATTTTTTTATCAAATTTAAGCCTATATTTTAAAACCAAGGGATTAATAATTTTTTCTAGAGAAAAGAAAATATGTGTCTTGACACACCATGTGTCAAGTGGTGATCCAACAATTGAGATTTAAACGTATAGTTGAATGATCAAGATTAAAATAGGATAATTTAATCTCAATCTTTCATCTCAATTGTTTTAATTTGAGTCATTATTTTATTCCTAATATAATATGTCAAAGCACATAATCCCTAAATTCACTTTTTTATCCTAAGTTTGGAAACCTGCACAATATTGTACACCAAACCCTCGGCAGCACTTATACGATGTTCAATTTTTCCTCATCAATTTCGAAAAGAAAATCGTTTTTTTAGAAAACGAGTTTTAATTTACGGAAGAAATCGTTTTCAGAGGAAGCGAGTTTTAATCAATTTTTATGATTCATTTTTCACGTAAATAAAATTCATTTTCTCAAAAAACGATTTATGTAAGATAAAAATCGTTTTCTCAAAGAAATAATTTTTTATGTAATTATAAACTGATCATTTAAAAAAGAAAAGTTTTATTTTGACATTAAGAAAAAAAAAAGTAAAAATGCAGTGACACTCCCTCGACAGCATTCCAACACAAACAATGGACAGTGACTCGATTCTATGGTTACTCATCGTCGTCTCCATCATCGCCCTCATCGCCTTCATCATCTACCAGGTTGCCAATCCCTCTCCAAAACCCTAATCCCCAAATTCGATCTCAATCAGTCACTCATTCTACATAGCGATCATTCTCTCTCTGTGTTCGCGTTGTTCGATTAGTAGCCGATGTCGAATTTGCAGTGTAATTGAAATGAATGGTGTTTGATTGATTGATTGATTGTTGTAATTTGGTTTGTGTTGTTGTTGTGATAGATTATGTGCTTGTCGGATTTGGAGGCGGACTATGTGAACCCGTACGAGTCGTCGTCGAAGGTCAATGCCGTCGTCGTGCCGGAGTTTCTGGTTCAGGGAGCTTTGTGTGTTGTTTTGCTTGTGTCTGGCCGTTGGTTTATGTTCCTAGGGAACGTGCCTCTCGCTTATTACCATCTCAGGCTGTGAGTGTTCGT
>JAOVYX010016860.1:0-53058 GCA_035668315.1 Drosera spatulata | reverse complement strand
TCATCAAGTGATGGGCAAAAACCATTGCCTTATTTTTCCAGGCATCTAATGTAACAACTAAACAAATGGATTTCATTGACCACCTTTTGGTTTCTTAACCAGCTTTCAGAGCACATCTTTAATACTTGTCTCAAAGGTTAGAAGCCCATTTCTTCCTAACGTGATAAAAGGCACTAAACAGTTGCGCCATTTGAAATTCCTTTCCCGGCCAAAGCTTAACTACCATATCATATAAAAGATCTTCAAACCTAAAGATCTTTTGAAATACATACAAAGAGTTGAAAAAATATTGAGTAGAGCACGCACCCTTATTCTCTCCATAAAACTAATATCTATAGCATCAAATAGTTGCCACTGAATGCAATCAATCATATACTCTTCTTTCTTTTTTTGATCAAAGAAGATCACTGATGACACATAATAGTTACCTATCTCGAATGTGATCAACTCAAAACGCTTCAAAACCCAAATGTTACCAATATGAATTCCTCCACAACTCATCAAACAACATCACCAAAACCCAAACAAATCTATCAAACAACAAAAATCAGTCTCCACATAATCAAAACCAAGAAACCAAACATGCAAAAGCCAAACCCTAATAATGCTACAAAAAAACTCAAGGAAGAGGAAAACAGAACCCATCATTTTTCTTCCTCTAATTTCACCAATAAACAAAAATTCACCACTACCCATCATCATAGAATCTCCAATTTTCACATCAACCATGAGAAAAACTGAAACAAATCAAAGTAACAAAAAAGAAAAAAGAAAAAAGAGCAAACCTGCTGTTGGATCCTGGCCAATTCATCAGGCGACATGCGACTGATCTGCTCCTGTGCAATTCTAATCATTTCTGGATCCATCGTACCATTAAACATCTTCACAAAAAATCCTCAAAAATTCAATATCAAATTTGACCAAAACGCAAATGAAGATTCGAACTCAAGACTCGATCTTGTGGCGTTTGAATTCGTTTCGGGGTTATTTGTCGACGAATTTATGAGTACCCAAATGAAAAAATGGGTTTTGATTCGAAATTTGTTGAAAATCAGATGAATTTTGTTTGAATTTTATGGTGATTTCTTGGTTTGGATCGGTGAGGTAGATGAAAAGGTGAGTTGAATAAAGAGATCAGTGAGAATATGCTTGGTTATGTAGGCAAGAGAATGCCAATGGTGCCCTTTGGAAGTCGGATTTGATTAACGATCGAAATTTATGAGTTTATGAATATCATGAGATACTCCCATCCATCCAAATAAATTTATGATTTCAAATTATTTTTATATTATTTTATTTTTATTATTTATTTATAATTTCTCTATCCACCCATAAAAATAATAAAATAAAATATTACAAAATCAATATATTTTTTAATGTTTATGTCAAGTCGATATATCGTGATTTATAGGGAGTATATTAAAATGACCATTTTCTTCTAATATCACTTTATGTAAAATACTTCTTTCGTTCCCCGAAATTATAACAACAGTTTGACTATGTATACATATCAATACAAAGTTTGACAGACGTATAACGATGATGAAACGCGATCTTTTTTAAATTTATCTTAAACATGAGTGTGTAAGCTACCTATTTCAACCTAATATATGTTACGGGACGATCAGATATCATTACACTATTATCCATATAGAATAATAAAAAAAAGATATATCTTGTAATTATTATAATTGTGAAGAATTGTACTATTGTTATGTGTTCCAAAAAAACAAAACTTAAATAGTCAATTCTCAAAAAAAAAAAAAAGAAAGAAGGAAAAGGAAGAAAAAGGAAAAAAAAACTTACTAAGTTAAAATTTTTTAAAGATTATGATTAGATACTTCAACCTAATACATGCTGCAGGACGATCAGATGTCATTATATTATTATCTGTATAAAACAATACAAAATACTTATATTTTGTAATTATTATGTGACGGATGAAATATATACTTGTGAAGAATTGTACTATTATTAGTCACATTATATTACATGACTCACTCAAGGTTATTATGTGTTCCAAAAAAACAAAACTTAAATATTCAACTTTCAAAAAAAAAAAAAAAAAAACAAGAAGAAGAAGAAAAAGCAAAAGAAAAAAAAAGAAAAAAAACTTACTAAGTTAAAAATTCTTATAGATTATGAGATACTTAAAAAAATTTATACTTCTAAATTATTATAGTAAGATTGATGTCATACAATGGCATTTGTTACTTCAGTCCTTCATGATCTTAGACGTTCCCATTTCACTATCGTTAAATCTATTGCCATGAAAATATGATCTTGAAAATAACATTTCTTGGTAATACTTTTTCCTTCGGAATTGGGAGTAAATCACTATTTTTGCTTTTCTGCATAGTCAGAGTAACACCCAAACATGGACAGATAGGAGAACATGATCCAATTTACGATGAATTTGTAGAACGGAGTACAGATCGTGATCCTCAAAACATTGCGAAGTTAACGCGTATCTCGATACAAAATAGTGTGGAAACACATGTTTCCTGTTCTCTTAGTAACAACAGTCGAGGTGAAAATGGACTAGCTCATCATTGTTCAACAGCCTGCTGAAGCAAAGCTTTCACTTCCATAATCGACCTATGAACATCACCAAGGTCGCTTTGCATCCTCGCGGCTAAAAGGGATTCTGAAAACCTGCTGTCAGAAAAGAACTTCGTCGTTTGTTTGATCACAGCTGCCTTTTCAGTCTCTGACTTGTTTAACTCCGCCTGTGCCGTCTGTATTTCATCTTCAAGGATCTTAGCCTCCTCTGCCCTCAAATAGACCTCAAATGCACACAACTGGTACTCGACGATCATGTCATTCATTCGCGTCATTCCATCGTTTCCAACTTCCGAGAGGATCTTCCTTTCCTGAATCACCCTGTCGAGAGCGAGTTCCATCTCTTCTTTGGTTTTCAACGCCTTCTGCAGCTCTACGTCCATAACTTGGATCTCACTCTCTATTCGCTGAGACTTTTTGTTCAGATCTTCGGTTTGTTTCTTCAGGTTCACGAGCCTTTCCTTCGAGTGCTTCATCTCATTCTGCAGCTTGGTCTTGTCTTCTTCAGACTTGAGCAACTCTCTAGCCTTGTTCCAGCTTTTGTGAGTGCCATTAACTTCAGCTCTTTCGACATAGTCAATGGCGAAGAGAATCTTCTCATTCTCCTGCCTTTGATTTTCTTCTTCTAGCTTTGATTTCAAACGAGCCACATTAGTCCTCAGGTTGAATTCTTCTTCCTCAATCTTCTTGCGAGCAATGTCAACTTCATGCTTCTCGGATTGGAGACGAGCCAAACTCGCTCTCTTTTTGTCGAGATATGAAGTTGAAGAGATCACTCTTGCTCGTGCCCTAGCTTCACGTTGTTCGTAGTAATCAATTGGTGCTGAGAAGTTAACCAGCGAGCACTTCAAAGCCGATAATTTCCTATCTACAAGAGCTTGTTTTTCTCGAGTCTCCGAAGAAAGGAGCCCATGCAAGTTCAACTCTTGTTTCCTGAGATGAATGATGTCTTTCCTCCTTGTGATCTCTCTCGAGAGCTCGTCTACATGAAGAACAGCTTTCTCTAGGAACTCGACCTCGGTTAAAGCCTTAGCAGAATTGGAAAGCCGTTCTTGTGCTTTACTCAGCTCAAAGTTTGCTAAGGCGTGCTCCTCCTTTGCTCTGATCTCAAAACTACACTGCAATTCATTAGCTTCTTGTGTCGCTTTCTCATACAAATCCATTAACTTCTTGTTTTCTTCTTGGTTTTCTACAAGTTGACACTCCAAATCCTCCATTCTAGAGACCATCCTTCTAAGGTGATCAAACTCACATGTCGTTTTCTCATACAGAGACATCAACTTGTCATTCTCTTTGCTTTTCGGTAGCTTGATGCTGTAGATACTCCATTTTCACAAGCTCGTTTCTCAGCTCATCGTTCTCTTGCTTTGCATTTGGTTGAAGATTCATCAACCTGCTATTCTCTTCTTCCATTTTCAGGAGCTGCTGTTGTAGATCCTGCATAGAAGAAAGCTAGTTCGGAGTTCATCTCTCTCTTGCACTGTTTCCTGATACAGAGTAATCAGCTTCTGCTTTTCCTCATGCAATTCCACAAGCCGACCCTCTAGATCTTTAAAAGAAGAAAGCGACTTCACGAACTCATCTCTATCCTGCATTGCTTTCTCATATAGACTCATCAACTTCCCATTTTCCTCATGCATTTGCACGAGCTGATGCTCTAGATTTTTGTTAGAAGAAAGCGACTTCCCTAGCTCATCCCTCTCCTGCATTGCTTTGTCATGAAGACTCATTAACTTCCCATTTTCTTTTTTAATTTCTGCAAGCTGATGTTCTAGATCTTTGTAACAAGAAAGCGACCTCTCTAGCTCGCCCCTCTCTAACATTGCTGTCTCATACAGACCCATCAACTTCTCATTCTCTTCATGCATTTCCCCAAGTTGATGCTCTAGATCATGGACTTTGCTAAGCTTCGTGTCGTGAGGATTCTCGTTTCCATCTAAAGCGACTCTAGATTTGCTGTTCGCTTCAGTTGCCTGCTCATACAATTCAAACAACTTGTTATTGAATTCTATTAAGACCTTCAGCTTCAAGCGCAGGTCGTCATTCTCTTTGGAGAGGTTGATTGCTATCTCACGGGCTTCTACTTCTCTCTCATTCGCTGCTGCAATGGCATCAACCATTGTTTTGAGCTCCATCTGATGATTGAATGGGACATCACCAGCTTTATTTGTACTCTCATCTGCCATGTTGATCCGCAGCTTCTCCATTTCCGCCCTCGGTTTCGTAGATTTCAGCTCCTGCAGCCCTGTCTCGAGCTCCTTTATATGCCTGTAAGTCAGATTTGAATGGGATGAGCGTTGAAATAGAATCACATTATAGGAAAACTGGAGATCATGGAAACTATGCAAGCCAGCAATGAATCCTCGTTATATGCATAAAAGGAACAGTAGTTTAGTTAGATGTTATGCTTCATCCTGGATCTTTCAACAAGTACCAAAAACACGGTACGATAACAATAAGAAACATGATCTAAAAAAGATCGAATAATGCCTTAATGAATTAACTACTAATTCGTACTAAATTAATATATAGATTAAGAAATTCTACCTTAATTAAAAAATCATATAGAAGAAAATGGCGTGAGAATAGGCAAAAAGTAATCTTTTACTGGCAGAGATGATACTGGTACACGCAACAATCATAATCACCTTTCCAGTTTTTGCTTCTCTTCCATACAAACATCCAGTTTCTTGTGAAGCAAGCCCATTTCAGCCTGGTTTTGAATAGCCTATCAAAAGTAAACTTTAGCTTTAATGTTCCAATATCGGAGAAGAACACCTCTTTTGTAACAGTGCTAATCTGTTCTGAAATTAATGAGCAACATGACATGGCTTGCATTTATAGATACCTGAAGACGGAGGAATTCATTCTCCCCGTCAAGTGAAGCTTGCCAAGCCGACTCCTGCACCTGCATGAAGTTTGTTTCGAAGCAAAGTTGAAAAAATCAACTGTAACCATGGACTGCTCTTGAGATCCTCACAAAGCACTCGGAGTTCAGAAGAGAATCTAAAGCAGCAATTAATGAACTATTATTGTTCATCAGCAGAAACCATTTTTATGTTGTTTTAATTTGTTGTGGTCAAACTGCCCAATCCGTTGACAGGTCAGATGACCTAGCCCAACTGCTTTGATAGATCTACAATACTAGACTGTATATACAGGCATAAAGACAAATCAAAGATAATATCTCATAAATCATTATCAAGAGGTATACACCTTACATATAAACATAAGATTCCCAACAGGTGATACGAAGCTACACATGAGAAGAACAATGATGGTAAAAGCTATAAGCAGCTCATACCTTACTGGATTTCTCGGAGTTGCTGTGCACATCAGCCAACAAGCCCGGGCTTTGTTTCTGCAGAAAGTGTGATCGTTCATAGATGCTAGCAGAAACACAGGTGACACAGGTGGTATCGTTAAATCAAGAAATTCCGTGGCTTTCAATGATACCTGCTCTGGCTCATTCATAAGTTTCCAATCAAGTGCTTCAAGTAGCTGCAAGTTAAACCAAAATAATATTTGCAAGTCTTTGTGGTCTATCAAATTAACCAACTTACACAATTCTCATGATGAATACACACCTGACTTTGTAACACCATGGTCTGTTCATTCATCCTCTCCTTCTCGGCTTCCTCGTAAAAGGACTTCAATCTGTTCATAGTATATTGTTAATCTTTTCACAGGACTCGAGTACGGTGATCCCAGTAGCATTTCAAAGGCTAATCGGTAGTTACTCTTCAAGAAATTTCATTTCGTTCACTATCCGACTAGGAATGAAGTATCGTATAGGATACAGGAAGTGATCCGCAAGGATTAGAATACAAGGATAGTCGAAATAGGAGGGTAGATGATCAAAATGGACTGCAGTAAACATCATGAACAAGCGGTATTGGAGCAACATAAGAAATCTGAGAGACTTGCCTTCTGATTTCTTCATTCAGACGGAGATTTTCCATGGCAAATCTTGTTGCTTCTTGATTCCTGTCAACCTGAGCTCGCAGAACCTCAATTTCCTTCAAATGCTCTTCCTTTTCTTTTAGCAAATGCATTTCTGCTGAGATTTTCCCAGCAGCAACCGCCTCTAACCTTTTCAATCCAGCTTCTCTAAACCTCAACCTCATTTAAAGACCCTGGATCTCATCTGCTCTTTGTTTTGCCTGAACCAGTCAGAGAGGCATTTCAAAACTTCAGCAAGAAATCAGCAAAAAGCTAAAAAAAGGGGTTAACGAGTTCATATGATCGCTGCCTTATTCTTCTTCCCAAGCTTATATATGAGGACAATAGTTATTCATCAACATGCGACCGTGACAACCTGACACGAAGGAATGTACTAAGAAAGATACCAGCTGCATAGCCGCATGATTTTCTGCTGTTAATGCTTGCAACGCCGTATCTTTGTCCTTCTCCCTCCTAAATGCACCAACAAGCACGACCTCGTACTCTTTTTTCTGAAAAAAGGAAGGTTTTTTTTTTCCCCACAGAGAATTGGAACTGACTGAAAGATAGCTGACTGATAAACTATCTCCCATAAGCTGAGTCCATAAGGTGACAAACCTGAGTTCTTCTGTCAAACGTAAAAGGGCTAAATGAACCTCGTGCTCCTTCCCATCTAAATGATCCGGGTGATGCTGGAAAGCAGCCAGATAATGCTTCGCTATCATGGGTTTCAGCTCCTCCATTGGCTGAGCCTCGTAGATGAGCCACTTCTTTCTGAATGAAGAGAATAAAATATGAAGTAAATCACATCAACAAAATTAGCATCAGAGATTTAGCAGGTGAACTTAAATTATAAAAATCAACAATCAGCACTTCATGGCATTTGATTTCAAATCAGAAAACGAACTATTGGTTAAATGTGATTTATTTGCCAGGACAGCCCCCTCAGGACATCAAGAGATCAAATGAATACCTTGAGTTGTTGAATCTGCATCCTCATAGCAAGCACATCTCCAGAAGCATCTTCGTTTACAATTGCCTAAAACTGAGAAGAGAGAGGGGAAGTGTCAAGTCATGGAACAGACTGCTGGCAGTAAATTATCCGACTTTTGTACGTTTAAATATATGAGAAAATGGCCAATCCACAAGGTGCGAAAATAGTTCTTCACTTAGGCCATAGTAAGAGACAATACAAATATGAATAAACAACACAATCAATGAGATAAATGTGCAACATTGTTCTTTATGAATTTCGCACGCTGAGCAAACTTCAAGGTGCTTAATGTCTCCAAAGAACAGCTGCAAGAAGCTCAAGGCGATGACAGTGTTAGTCTATACTGGAGAATGGGCCAAATAAGTGACTATACCTACATAGAGAGAATTGATAATGGTCTTTAAAAAGATGATCAAATCCATTAAAAAAAAGAAGAGTAAAATAAAAGTTGATTGGATATACCAACTTGGCCAACCAACTACGGAAGAAGATTAATCACAACTCATATTGAATTTTGGAACTGGGGAGTGCTTTTCGTACTAAAGAGCTGATAAGGATGAAACTCATGCAAGGATAAGGGATAGCTCACCAAGAAGATGGACTAATATTTGTAATTATAATTGTCTTGGAATTTCCTCCAAGCGAGTCCTGAATGAAAAAAAATCAAGAAGCCGCTAAATTAGATTTTTATCAAAAGCATTAATCAGTTGAAACTATAACTCCCCTCTCTTGGCCCTACTTGTAAGCTAAACACAAGTATCCTCTGGTATCAGTCTATCAGACAACAGTTAGCTAACTTGTTTGCGCGACTAAGTCTCTTCATAGGTTGTCGACTCTTTTACATAGACTGAATTATTTCTCACAACTAAATTACATGGCTATGTTCACAAGAACATGTGATGAAGAACCTATGTGTATTTTGTTAGTGTAGAAAATAAATAATCAAGAACATGTGAGCAAAGGCCTGAGTGATGTACATATTCATCACAAGAACATGTGATGAATATGACGACTTGTGAAAATTTTCTTAGGGCGTACCTCAGCAGCGACGCGTTGCACGGCCTGAGTGCTTCGAAAAATGAGCAAATGCCGCTACATCGACGCCCGGATGTAGTGAAAAATGAGAAAGGGTTCCAGCATCAAGGACGGATGCGGTTAAAAAAGTTAGTCCAGAAAAATAGAGTTCGTTTAGCTAGTTGGAACATTAGGATCTTGAATGAAAAACTTTTAGAGGTAGTAGACACAATGGTTAAAAGGGAGATTCATATCGTTTTCTTATAAGAGACAAAGTGGACCGGAAATAAGACTAAACTTATTCAAAGTACGGGTTCAAGCTATGGTATTATGGTCAAAGTCGGATTAGGAATGGAGTTGGTATGATTATGCGTAAAGAGTTGGTAGAAAATATGGTTAGTATCAAGCGTTGGAGAGATATGATGATTTCTATTAAGGTGTTGATTAAGAAGGAAATGATTAATATGGTAAGTACTTATGCCCCGCAAGTAGGTCTTGGAGAAGATGTTAAGGTTCAGTTTTGGGAAGACATGGATGAAGTAGTGCAGTCAATCCCTCAGAGGGAAAAAATATTTATTGGTGGGGATCTAAATGGGCATGTCGGTGACGAGAAGGATGGTTACTGAGAGGTTCACGGAGAATTTGGTTTTGGTGAGAGAAATGTAGAAGGAAGAAGTATATTGGATTTTGCTGTGACATATGACTTTATGGTTGCGAATAACTTCTTTAAAAAACGTGAAAAGCATTTGATAACCTTTAAGAGTGGTTTATGCAAGTCTCAGATTGATTACTTTCTTATGAGGTGAAGAGACCTGAAAGATTACAAGGACTGTAAGATTATCCCAGGAAAATGTTTGACCATTCAGCACCGTTTGTTAGTTATAGATGTATTTCTGTCTCAAATAGAAAAAAATAGAAAAAAAATGTAATCTCATAAAGACAAAATGGTGAAACTTAAAAAAAGATGAGCAAAAGTTTTTCAGAGAGAGGTTGTTGAGAGAAGGTCCATGAACATTTGACGGGAGTGCATGTGAGATGTGGGATGCGATGGCTGATTATATCCGACGTGTAGCGAAGAAGACATTAGGACAATATAAGAGCCAACCACCGTTGGATAAAGAGGGATGGTGGTGGAGTAAAGAGATTCAAGATAAGATAAAATATAAGAAAGAATGTTACAAGACTCTGTTTAAATGTCACAGTATTGAAAATTTGGAAAAGTATAGGCACGTCAAAAAAGAAGCTAAATATGCTGTGAGCAATGTGAAGAATAAATTGTATGAGAAGTTGTATGAAAGACTGAACACAAAAAAGGGGAAAAAAGAAGTCTTTAAGTTAGCTAGATCAAGAGATAGAAGACCTAAGGATTTAGGTGAGGTAAAATGTGTTAAGGACGATGCCGAGCATATTCTTACGGCTGATGAGGACATTAAGAAAAGATGGAGAGAATATTTTGAAAAACTCTTTAATGGCACATGGGAAGTGCCTCTGAATGAAACAAGTGGGAATGTAGATGTGATGATGAACCGATGTTACTTTCACAGCATTAGGACAGAGAAAGTTAAGAAGGCTTTAAAGCGGATGAGCTCAAGAAAGACTATGGGTCCAGATGAAATCCCGATCGAAACTTGGAAATATCTTAGGATAGAAAGAGTTAATTGGTTGACAAAACTCTTTAATAGAATTTTGATAGATAAGAAGATACCTGATGAGTGGAGAAGGAGTACTTTGATTCCCATATACAAAAACAAGGAGATATTCAAAACTGTTCCAATTACAGAGGAATCAAACTTATGAGTGACAGTATGAAGTTATGGGAGAAAGTGATAGAGAAAAGGTTCAGAAAAACTCAGGGATGACTGAGAATCAGTTTGATTTCATGCCTGGTAGGTCAACCATGAAACTATTTACTTTTTGCGATGTGTAATGGAATGTTTTAGGATAGAGAAGAAAAATTTACATATGGTTTTTCTCGACTAAATAAAAACGTACGATTCTTTTCCAAGTAAACTTTAGAAAAGAAGGGAGTGACGAGTAGGTATATCGAGATTGTGAAAGACAAGTATGAAGAAGCTGCTACATGTGTGCGAACCCATGTTAGTAAAACGACTGTTTTTCCTATTAAAGTAGATTTACACCAAGGATCAGCTGTGAGCCCATATCTTTTCGCCTAAGTAATAGATGATTTCACTAGACATATACAAGATGAAGTACCATGGTGTTTACTTTTCGCCGATGATATTGCTCTAGTACGATACGAAAGAAGGGATGAATGAAAAACTTGAGACTTGGAGGGAGACGTTGGAAAGTAAGGGGTTAAGGATCAGTAGAACCAAGAGAGAATATATGGAATGTGTCTTTAATGAGAGTAGTCAAACAAATATTGAGAATATATTGTTAGGAACAGAGTCTCTCCCTAAAACGGATTCTTTCAAATATTTAGGCTTGATGCTACATAAAAATGGAGGAATTGATGCAGATATTGATCATAGGATTAAAACAGGTTAGCTGAAATGGAAGGACGCTTCAGGGGTGCTACGTGATCCTAAAATACCTACCAGATTAAAAGAAAAGTTTTACAAGGCAGCTATTCGATCAGCGATACTATATGGCTCAGTATGTTGGACAATTAAGTGGTAACATGTACAAAAGATGAGTATAAACGAGATGAAAATGTTAAGATGGATGGGTGGACATACAAAAATAGATAAGATACAAAATGAAGTTATCAGACAGAAAGTGGGTGTGGCTCCAGTAGAAGATAAGATGAGGGAGTCACGACTAAGATGGTATGATCATGTGAAACGCGGGCCAATCACAGCTTCTGTTAGGAGATGTGAAGGTTGGGAGTTAGCACATGTCAAGAGAGGACGATGAAGACCTAAAAAGACCATGAGAGAAACCTTGAAGTATGATATGACATATCATAATCTTACAGAAGATGATGTACATAACAGATTGGAATGACGTCGTCGTATTCATGTAGCCGACCCCACTTGATGGGATAAAGACTTTATTTATTGTTGTTGTAGAAAATAAATAATCATTTATGAGAATAAAGAAAGTAATCAACCTGAAGTAAAAAGGTCAACTTTGAATCTCTGTATGGAACATGCTGTGTCTTTCCATTAGAAATGCTCACAAGGTTCATTATAACCAACCTGAAGAAAAGTAGAATATAATGCGTTAGAATGGGGAAAAGTAATGTATTGAAGTTCAACATTCATTCAATTGAAAATTACACTAGGACAAGATAACAGACCCTAATGTCGAAAGTGACTTATTGATATTTGTAGCTTCTTTTAGACGCTCGCCTTGAGCACCAGAGCTCTTTTGCCTAAGGAACAAAAAGTAGAGTTGTAGCTGTATTGTATTGGTATAAAAGCAAACATAAACATTGAAACTCTCCAAATTTTCAATCGTTTCTTGCTTATGCTTCAGTGTCACACATATTATACCTTTCAGAGCCTGCAAGATCAACAAGATTTAATCGAGCAAAACGATGGTGGTTGACACCTTGGGTTTCCCACTAAAAAACCAACATCAATCAGATTAGTACATCATGGTTTGCTACGAAAATCTATATGTTCTACAGTGTTGCCAATTCAAATTCCAAAACCAGAGATCCAGCACATCAAACTCACTGTGCTCTCAATGACGCATGTAAATACACTATGAGAACGACTACTTGCATGATTCATGTTGGTGGCAGCCACCTTCCTGTTTGCAGCACCCTAAGATAACAAACATTAAAGTAAACTTCAAATCAATACCATGACCCAAAAGGAACTCTCAACAATCCTCTCAGTATCTTGCCCAGCCAGGAATCGCCATTTACTCCAACTTTTAACAGATTGTTGGATTATAAGATGCAATATCTATCAGCTAGAGGGATTATGAACTCCAAGGTAGAAAATTTGCTATCAGTCTTTCAGAAATTGGTTTACATACTTTGAAATTGTCATAATTTACATCTACTACTAGATGTTGAAATCGCAAAAGTGAAAAAACCAATGCTTAACCCGATGTTTGTACAGAGCAGAGACGAAGCTAATGCTGAAAAATGAACAGTGTATAAATGAAATTAGAGAACAAATTACTTGAAGAATTTGTTGCATGACTTCCCTAGCGCTTGTAACCTCCAACTAGGTGAGATTTTCTACATAAACACCTTTCTTCAAATCTTCTCTGATCTGCAAACCAGATAAAAATGGTGAGGAGTTAACTAAAAGAGGAAGTAAAAAGAACCCAAAAAAAAAACCAACCGAGAGGACTAAGGAAAAAAAAAAAAGCTTGGATAATCATAGAGATCATTACCTGCAAGTTGATGGAGCTCGGATTCAAAAGATCAAGAATTTGTTCATTGTAAATCTCTAAAAATGAGCATCTACAGGTAAACCGCAACTTTCATCTCAGCGAGCCTCTTTCTCCTATCGTATAATTCAAGCAATGAACAGTAAATTTCAAATTTTACATCAATGAACTGTTACAAACAAAAGAAGAAGATCCAACATCGCAGACACCAATGCTGCAAAATATAGATGTAACATGCAAACTGGCATAAATATTATCTCATCTTGATATTTGCAACATGTGCCTTGAAGCCAAAACTTTGAAATTCATATACTCTCAGGAGAAAGAAAAGGTATTTAGATACAGATAGAATTAGTTTCAAGCTTGAAAACATTATGAGTTCTTAGATATACAAAGAGAGACTCCCTTGAAATATTTCTTGAAGCATACAAAGACATTACCAATATCTCTAGAAAGATTACCTTCTGAATTCTAGAAAATGAGTACTCGAAGACCCTTGGGGTCATTCCACAATTGACGCTGTGTTGTCTTGTACCTCCTTCGATATCTCCCAACATAGTGTGGGTCTTTCCACTGCCAGTCTGAGCACAAACACACAATATTCTAGACCCGATTTGCTGTCTTGCACAAAAGAAGCAATATATATAAACAGAAAACAGTCAGCAAAGTACTGCACTTATGGTGCTGCTGCAAGAATTACTTATGTCCTTAAACACAAATATTCTTCATCTTAAATTTCTATTATTTGCTAAATAGCTTGCAGGACGTTAACGAACAAGATACATACATAAAGATCTACTCCCTCCGTCCCAAATAAATTATGATGACACGTACTTCAACACGTTCCGTTCTTATTTTTAACGATGTCAGAAAAATCCTAAACTGGCTCAGGATTAATGTTCATAACTTAATCTATCATTAATATCTCATAATAATTTAAAAAAAAACGATGTTTGATCATACTAAATTAGACCTTGAAGTGTACACCATCGTTGTTTATTTGGGATGGAGGGAGTATAACATTCTTCTTTTCTTTTCTTTTTTATCATTCGATATAGTCCAAAAAGACAGAGGACTAATTCCGATATCACCAAGATGTGTCACCTATTAGCATCAAAGTTCACCGTGGTTTATAGAAGAAGAAACCAGATATCATTCAAAAGACCGCCACATTGCAGATCTAATGTTGAAACAGGTCGCATGAGCACCAGAAAGGCAGAGGATCAGAAATGAACTTGCCTGTCCATAAGCAAACATGCAGCTGTTATATCCACCTACACAGTTCTCAAGCATGGGAACTCCGGCCACTTTGAAAAGTTTCTCCTGTTAGTTCAGTAGGTTTAGTCTTCCTTCAGGGCACACAAAACATGAAAAGTTATGAGGCAGATGCAGCAGAGTTTTATATGGAAGTTAGTGCGGACCTGAGAGACATTCTCATCAGCGACGAGATCAAAAGCGAAACGCGACTCTGGATGGCCAGTCCAGGTAACTGTTTGGTTACTCTCTTGTCTCACACATTTAGAATTGCCTCGTACAGAAACCTCTGAACTATTCAGAGGACGAATGCGGATAATAACCTGTAGATAGAGTACAGTATCAGTAGATTGCAGCATGTTCCAGTGAAAACCTAGCACATTACTCATGCATTGTTTTAAAATCTTTAATGTCTCATCGGCCAAGCAGTAAAAATTTGCTTTGATCCCATATTTTTCATGTCTTGCGCATATTACATACAAACGTTTCACAAGATATGAGAAAATATGCGGATAGAGTGATAGAGCTTATTTTTCCTTATACACAAGTATTTGCCAAAGTCTCCCGTGTTTCCGTATAATTGCTGCACCCTTGTTTAAACCCTAGTTTTGATATGTAATATGCTTCCATGTAACGCAGCTATCATAATTTCAACGCATTTTCCATACATTACAAACCTTCATCATCCTAATTTCAACTTATGCTGCTTCAAAGAAATGCTAGCAACAATCACTTTTGTGCAGCTAGTTTTCCACGAGTTCCACATGATTTTATGATAACTATCCAAAATCAACCTAGACATAAATTCTTCTCTTTCGTACTATCAACTTTCCTGCTACAAGTTGTTTCAGTCCCCAATCAAAAGATTATACAGCTAGCCAAAGCCCACAGTTCCACCTTCAACTCCTCCCCGAAACCCTAATTTCACGATCCCAAATCCGCATTTCCCCTAATTCTCGTTTAATCAGACCCATAATTCCAATTCAATCTTCCACTGTGCCAAATTCGCAACACCGCCATGTCGATTCTGCCACTATTCTCATCACACAGATTCTCGAATCAAACAACTAAACTCCAATTCACATTTTACCTGCACATTGTGGTCCTTCCAAAAAGACGGATCCTCCGGCAACTCGAACCCCCTCGCTCCTCCTCCTCCTACTCCTCCTTCACTCACAACATTCTCGCTCGCTTGAAAAATTCCATTCTCGCTCGAACCAGATCCATGGCCACTACCAGCAGCAGCAGCAGCCGCCGCTCCACGCGCCGGATCGCTCGTGTCCTGCACGAACCCGAACCGGCTCCTGATCGCGCTCGCCGCCTCGGTGATGAACGGCATCGTGGTGCGAATCTCGAGGAATTGATCGAGTCCGGTGAGCTGCTCGGGAACTGTGAGGGTTTTGAGAGGGGAGAGATTGGGAGTGAGAGACGTTGGGATTTGTGGGGTTCGTGACCTTTGGTGACCGTTTTGGTTTTGAAATTTTTTGAAACTAATGGTAAAGTGGGCGAGGGTGGAGGAATACTTTTGAGGAAATGACCGAGGGTGCCCTTTGATTTGTGCGTCTGTTTAGCTATTTGGCTGGGTGGAGGAATACGTTCGAGGAAATGACAATGTCATGTCTACGGGTGATGATAAAATCCCAAAAACCAAAATATTGTACCGAATCGAATGATATTAGGTTCAGTTTGGTTCGTTCGGATTTTTGTTTTTTTATTTCAATTTTGGTTTCAATATCAGTTAATGATTTTGAAAAAATTCGAATAATTCGATTAATCGAATTCATCGAAATTAATTTTTCCAATTATTTGAATATCAAAAATATACTAGTAATTATCTTAAATAAAAAACCTTAAATACTTTGAAAATACAAAGTAAAAACAAGTTAACCTTGATATCAAAAAAATAAATAAAGTTAACCTAATCAAAATCATCATCCTTCTCGATGCCATGGTCGATCCTCTACATGATTCGCCATCTACTTAATTTGTAATCAGTTTTTGTCCTAATTATTTTTTGTAGCGACGCTCAATTCATGTCATTCACTATCCTTCAATTTTGTTTACATGGTTTTGATTAAGATTCTAGTATTGTTTTTTTTTTTTTAAAGAGATTATACTATTATAGTTGTAACAAAATCTTGGTTGCATAAATTCATAACAAGGATTCTTATAGGAAAAATTATCTAGAAGTACCACCTCACCAAATTAATTATCATAAAATATCATCCTCTCTTTTTTTGTTCTAAAATACCTCTTATATTTTTTTTAGGATTTTTTATTTAAACGTATCATTTTTGTGTGATTTGTGAAGATTTGATTTTGTTCCTGTCCTTTTTACTTTGAAAATGAATCTCGCGTTTTGAGAAGTTTACTAGCATAATCTATTCGAAATGACATTCAACTATTTACTTCTTCTTCTTCTAAATTCTCTTCTTCCTCGAACATTCTCCATCAAATGATTATTTATCATCTTCGATAAAATAATCTTTTATCATTTTAACTCTTTTCGATCAAACCATAAATGGGTTCGTCGTCCAGTCGTCTCCGTTGTCGGTTTCTCCTCGTCTTTAGTTCGTCGTCCGGTTGTCACCGTTGTTAGTTCAATTCATCGTCGTCGTCGCTAGTTCGTCGTTCTCGTCATCGGTCGGTTGTGGATTCGTCGTTGAATTTAAAAATAATTGATTTTAGCAAATTGAATTTTGGATTGAATATGGAGAAAAGATTTCCTAATTGATTACGAATATCTAATGAGAATAAAATAATAGTATGATACTTTTGTATAATTAAAATTATATGGTGATACCTATTAAGAATTTTTTCATTCTTCCAAGATACCAAGAATTTTATATCATCTTTTTAAGTGGAAGAAATTCAATTTTATAACCGAATTAACCGAATTTATTTCGGTTCGGTTCAATTTTATCCATTAATCGAATTCAGTTCGGTTCGATATTGGTTAAAGACTTTGATTAACATAATGGAATTTTGTTTAATCGAAACCGAAATAAAAAATCGATTTTATCGAATTTTCGGCCCTTCATGTCTTATGTCAAATTAAGCATTTGTTTTGACAACAGTAAAATTTGCCACCAAAATATGGTAACCATTAGAACATGTCCAATGAACATGCTAAATATTCTTTTCGTCTCTAATTAATTACGAGAATATTTATTTGGATACTTTTTCGATCATCCTTTCGTATTTTTTTCACCCACCATCAATCATATACTGAGTGATCTTGAGCGCATCTTTCTTCATCTTCTTCGAGGAACCATAGGTGTAGTTGCTGTTTTGTTTTTTACCTCTTGATCCTCTTTTTTTAATATCCTTCACTATTGATCCCGATGTGCGGCCTGTTTTATTCTTTTTTGTTTGTTTTTTATCAACCTCCTTTTCATTGTCGGACTGTAGTAGTTCATCTTCGCCACTGATTTACACTATACCGTCATTTTCTCTCTTCTTTTCTTCCTTGATAGCGGAGTTGTTGTCGAACAACAAGACTTTGTATTATGCCACTGTTTGTTTTCCTTATCCAATTTGTCTTGCAGTTTCTTGATTTCCTCCTCCTTTTCAAGCAGGTACTTTCTGATTTTTTCCTACTCGTCATGGCCTATTACCATCAGCTCAGCTGCACGAGTCATCCCCTCTTTCATTTGTTCTCGCTTGTATTTCAGAATTAAGCTTAGCATTGTTCATTTGTTTTTCTTACTGCAGTTGTTGTATTTGTTTCAACAAGTCTTCGATGTTGAGTACATTTAAATCTGATGCCCCTTCTTTCGGTTTCTCTGCTGGTGATTCTCTTTGCGTCTCAAACTCTAATTTTTTCGTAGTCAATTCAATTTGTAATGAAATGACCTTCAAAACATACAAAAAGTGAAACATTTTTTCAATTTATAAAAGCAGGGGTGACAGAGCAAAAAACAATACACCACTTTAAAAAAAACATTGCGCCAGTTTTAAACGCTCAAAGCACCTTATGTAGTACATGCAGTGCGTCAGTTAACGAATAAACATTGTGATTTTTTGAAAAAAAAATGCTTACTTTGTCTTTCTCTGATACAATTCGTCGATTTTTTTTATGATTCGTTAATTTCATCTTCGCCTGTTGCATCGTCTCATCAACCTTACATAATTTTATCATAGACGTCATTAGTATAATCATCAAATAAAATGAAAACTAAATAATCAAAAATAAAATAGGCTTGAAGTACGTTACCTTATTCTTAAGTAATTGATTTTCTGCTAGCGTTTTCTCGATTATTTTTGTTTGGTATAACATTTTCAAAGCTGACATCATGAAGCTGTTTCTTCATGGTTTACAAGATTGACTACTTTTTTGGGTCCACATGTCGTACCAGGACGTCATCGGATGCTATCTCGGGGTCCATCTCTGTCGAACTGCTTGATTTGTCATCTATACTTCTCGCCTTAAATTCGTAGTTGTCATCATTTTTCTTAGTGCCATTTGAGTGCCAGTAACTTCATCGTGTATACTTGTCTCTCGAGAAGAGATGGTTGCAATGAATCTAGTATGAGTTGTGTAATCAAATGATTATAAAAAAGTCGTTAGCTTATACATTTTAAGAATAAAAAAAAAATCAGTATGTTTACAAGAAGAAAACCAAGTTACCTTCTCATCTCTAAATCATGCAATCGTTGCACCTAGGCTGGTCAGAAGATCATTGAGTTGTCACCTTATAGATCGCGAAATTATCTTCGAGGATGATTTTTTTGGTTCAGCGACAAAAGTCCTCTCCAAAAACCAATATCGAATTTTCTTTTTTAATAAAAAAATTACATTAGGTAAGTGAATTTTCATTAATATAATCAATTAATATCAAGCAGTGCGTCTTATGTGTAAAAACAGTGTGTCTGAAGTAAAACTAATATTGCTCAATAAAACAGTGAGCTCTTTATATTATAAACAGTGCGTCGTACTTTAAAAAAAAATATATAAACAGTGCACCTTCCTCAAATGAAACAGTGTGCCTTACAAAAAAATAGTAATACATATAAATTCAGTACAACTTTAACAAAATAAACAGTGTGACAGTATAGTGTTTACGTAATATCCCAAAAAAATTTCGATTTAAAAATATATAATGATTATAAAATATACGTACGGTGCAAATACAATGAATGTGCAAATAAAATTTATAGACAATGAATGTTATATCGCTAATATTATTATGCGTTTGAGATACAGATTTAAGCTTGAAAATTTGAGATAATTAAACGAAACGTGATTATAAAATTTTTGGAATAATTAAATCGACAACGATTAATTATCGAGTGATAAATTATACGAAATACGGATAAATACAATCTATGACACGTTTTGAAGGGTGGATTAATCACACAACTTACCAAACTCCCCACTCATTCATCCATTCAATTCTCCTTCCTCATCTGACACCACCATCTTCTCCTTCTCCACCACACCACTCTCTCACCCACCTTCACCAAACCTACCACCAAACACCCCACACACCATCGCCCCAAGCCACCGTTGTCCTCAAACACCGCCGTCGCACTGTCACCTCACACCGGCGAGCCCATCCAAGCAGCAGGCTGCCCGCCATCGGACGTCACCAGCAACCGCCGCAGCTCACCAACACCGCCCCGAAGCCGTAGCAAGCTACGTCGTCTCCGTCGTTGCCCTGCCATCGGATCCGTCGCTGCCAGCCACGTCGCCTGCAACTTGCCAGCCACCATCGCCACCGAATTAGGTCACCCACCACCACGCCGTTGCCAGCCACCTCCGCCCAGCCGTCATCAGCCGCGGTCAACCCCAGCCCGACATCAATGGCCCAGGTACGGCCCGTTTGCGAGCAAGCCCATGACAGACCCAAGTACGACCCAGCAATGACCGATGCAGCCCGACGTCGTGACGAGGCCGGACAGCGACGCCGACCCGATAACCCAGGAGCCCGGACACATGCCCGACCCCGGCCCGACGCCTCGCTCGGTCATTCTCGTCGTCTCGCCCCTTGTTTTGTTTCGAATAACTCACCGGGGAGGTAACCACCACTAAACCTTCCTTGAATGCCTGTGAAATGTATGTTTGAATGCAGGATTGTGATGGGTAGTTCTTGATGTGATACTGTCGGGTTGACGAGGATATGATTTTGTGTGTATATGATGTGAATTATTCATGATTGATGTGATACACGCTTGGAATGAAAATGACGATAAGGGAGTTATAGGGACATGCTTGTGTTGGGTTGAATTTGTTTTAAAGTGACTGAGATGGCTTGGGTTGTACTTATATGTTTTGATTGTAACGGTGCGAGGATGTGACGGTTATGTATGGACTTGTGTGGCGAGTCGTTTGTTTTATATGGTCTTGATGTGTTGTCATTGAGATTAGAGCGTCGGGTTGACGAGGTTTTTATATCTATGTACAAAGAATGACAAAGAAGGTTATATAATTATGTTTTGATGCGGTAGAACCACTGTGATGGTTATGTGAGGATGCAGTAAGACTACTGTGGATGAGATTGGATTGTCATGGGTTGTAACATCAAGGATGATTGTGGCTATGCTTGCTTATGTGTGTTTTACGTGATTAATACGATTTATGTGTTAAAAGCATTGATTATGTTTAACTGTGCGATTTGTGTAAGAGGACGTAAGAATATTGATAACCAATATTATGGGACATTAAGGTTATGTTCATAGGAAAATCGAGATAATTAATCTTGTTGATGTATAGCTGAAAATATGAATAATTGATTTTAATGTTATGGTTATAACTCAAGAATAGATCGACATGGCTTAAAGTACAAGATACATGATTTGAATTTGTTTTCCTAAAATTTATGTTAAAGCCTGATTGAAGTGTTAAATGCGTTGTATGTGATTTCTGTAAAAATTTCATATGCTATTTATACTCTGAATATGTGTTATATATCTTATTTCATATTAAGCAGGGAATCGAGATTTAAGAAACACTACAACAAATATAATAACAAACTAAGGATAACCGAACAGGTCCGTTGTCGTCGATCAGGTCGTATAGTGAGTTCTTCGGGATCGAGTTCTTTGACTCTAAGAACGTTCAAAATAGACATGAGTGGGTCAGACGTTAAATCTAGCTAGTAAGAGAATAAGTGTGGTTCTCTTCGTATGCACAGCGACAAGAAGTCGCGGGCCAAAACATCGGCCAATGGGTGTAAGGCTGCCCTCTGCAAGGGGACTTTCGACGTATAAGTGAGGGTTTAGCAAATCGAAGTACACGTAAGAGACGTAGTGATTTTGGACCGCGAACCCAAATCATGCGTAGTATTTATGAAAAACAAAAACATTTTCACAAAAAATAATGAGTTTTCAAATGATTTTGGAGGATGATATGTGACTGAGAATTTGGCCCAGATCAGTGTCTATGTCTCAAAAATCTCTCATCTTTTGTCCTCATTGAGTTCTATCATTCATGTCGTGACACGGACTTACGATGGTTAAGAAAGTAAAAAAAAAAAATATAAAAGAGAACAATGACGTCTATGCTTTTAATATGTATAGGGTTTGATACGACGCCCATATTTTCCTACGGCTATTAGAAAATGTTTTATAGGTACTCACCGATCGTCGTAGTTAGGAAAGTACCCTGCAAATCGAATATATAAACTTTGGTTGCTGAGTTTTTAGCTCACGGTTATGCGTTTTATTTGCAAATTCATCACAAGGCAATGTCGAACGATAGAGTGAGATTTTATGCATATAGTTATTTATCTCATTGTCCGATATGTAATAAATGCTTGTTGGGAACCACTTGTAGGCAACACAATATTGTAATGTAATCGGGTTTGCATATTATCATCTGAAATTATAATTTGTATTGATTAGGTAGCTTTCCTTACCTTCTATACCTACAAACCCGTTTGGGTTGATTAGCCTTGTCATGGACTATGACGGCATAACGTCACGTCCCGGGCATGTCGGAATTCGGGGCGTCACAATTTACCAGAATGGTGAGTAAGCATCAATTTATTGATTTTGATTTCTACACCTTGTCGTTGACGTTACAGCTGAGAGATTTCTTTAGTTTGTTGTATATGTGCGATGTTCAGTTGAAGTCACACAATTTGTCCATATCAGCCACGTAGTTTGCATATGCCCATTTTATTGATGTCTTCGATGTGGAGACAAAGAGCGTGCTCATGACGTACAATACTAGCAGTCTCGCGATGTCCTCATAATGTTTTGATGACTGTTTCGCGCAAGTCGGATGTCGTCAATTCTTTTGCATATTTCTTTCCTTGGTTACGTTTTTTCGCGAATCTTCTTTGCAGGAACTCACTTGGATTGATTGTTCTAATTCCTCGTCAGTTATTTCATCTGTCCCGTTAACCATGCCGAATATGAGGTTGATATGTAATGGCGCTATGAGGTTAAATATGTTTTGTTTTTTTTTTTCTATTATTAATTATTCAAATATAGGAGTTGTTGAATTATATCTATTGAATTGATGCATTTTTTCATGTATATATCAATTGAATTCAGTGTTCTTTATCAAGTTTGAAGAACAAATCCTATATTATTAATTTTACCTGTTTCATTTGGATTTGATGTTGAATTCAGTGCGCCTCTTGAATTTATTAAGATGAATCAAAGTCGAGCATTGATTTGAGTTTGGATTTGACATTGGATTTGAGTTTATTGTTGGTTGTCGATTTGAAAGCGGAATGAGTTCGAACAGTACGTCTTAATTGTTTGTCATGGTTGTAATTTGCTAGTGGTGGGTTAGGATGATTTTGATTTGTGATAACGAAAAGTTGTAATTAATGGAAATTATTTTTTCGGTTCGTATCTTTTGAGAAATATTTTTGTTATTTTGTATTTGTTGGGAATTTTATCCGAGAAAAAAAGAAGAGAAATGACGATGAGATGGATTGATATGATGTGTCTGTTGATAGTTTTGTATGGAAAAAGTTTTCAAAAAAAAAACGCTTCATCTATTTTGACGGCCCCAGAGAAAAAAAAAACGTTTCGAATAATTTAAGATGAAGAAAGTATTATATATATTTATGAGTCTATAATTATGAGACGAAATGAATAATAGAGATTCTTATTTTGTTTCATCTTTTCTATATAAAAAAAATACAACTGGGAAATATCTTGTCTCCTGCCGAACCGGGACATCCCAACCCATCGAGCCGCACATATCCTTGAATGAGGTTTCCATCATGAAGATAGTGAGGAAGATCCTGAAAGTTAAATCTCATCATATTGTTTTTTTGAAGGAAAAATCTCATCATATTGTTCATTGAAAGGAAATCTCATCATAGTGTTGGTTTTATTAACAATGTTCATTTTGTTTTCCTCTCAAATTGTGCTATTTGTCTTCTAACCCGTTAATTTAAAAACAGAATAAACTACTTAGAATTATATGTTGTTGGTTATATCAGTTACGATTAGTTTTGCTAAATTGTTTTACGTTATACAACTACATGGTTGTTGTTTATGGTTATATATTCTTTTACAACTTTTTGGCTTAACAATGACTATTATGTCGTTTGTTTGAATTGATCAAGCAACCGTTATATACGGTTAGAAATTGTAACTGAAATGATTTGCTTCCAAAATCAAAACTGAACTATGAGTTGGTTAGGGTTTCAATGATTCGATGCAATTTAGCAAACCACTTTATAACCTGGCGACCTCGGATGACAAGGTGAAACAACGTGTGAAACAGATGAAGGGACGAGAGTGTAGTCCGATTATACCACACACTACACATAACATGTACGTTATACACATGTTACTAGCGTTTGGCACTGTACATACATTTGACCTCCTGTCTTCTTCCCTCATACGTTCATTACATCGAACCTTCTAATTTACATCTTTGTTTCAACATTCACTTTTCTTTAAGAAAAAAGAAGAAGAAGATTTTAGAGATCAAATATATGGAAAATGAAATAGTCACAAAACAAAAACTAAAGGATCAATTGACTTACCACTTAGGATAACTTCTCGCATTCTCTACGAGCGTGCAAGGTGAGCTGAGGAGCCCCCACTGGACTTCCCATTACAACTATTGGTCGCACCCTGCATCAAGAAATTTATATTAGTTATAACAAAAAAAAAAAAAACAATTTGTAAATTACACTGACATAGAATCAAACCAATATGCCACGTATATCAAATCCACCTGTAAACAAATGAACCGTTTATTCTACATATGTAATTTTTACAACGTTCACAGCATTTTTTTCATTATTCAATACACATAAAACATAAAAAAATATTATAAGATAATACTCCCTCCGTCCTATAATAATTACAACATATACGTATTTTGTATTATTTTATATATATGAATACAAATCTCGTTTTCATATCAAATACTGTCTAATCGTCCCGCAACATATATTAAGTCGAAGTACGTAACTTACACAACCATTGATGTTTCACGATAAATTTTAAAAAAAATATGTTTGATCGTCGTTGCACGCATGTCAAACTTTACAACGACACGCATGCCAGGTCAAAATATTACGATCATTTTGGGACGAAGCGAGTATTACAACTATCAATAATAATGTACTTAACTGTCAATAAGCGTCTCCAGACCATATTACAACGTACAAACTGGTTTTGACAATTTTTTTTTATAAGAACTGGTTTTTGACAACTTTAAAAGATAACAAAATATAAACATAGGCATAAATCACTATACTAATGTGTAAAGTTTACATTTGTTAAAATACATTATTGGATTGTTTTTAGGTTTGTATTTTTGATATAATTGATTCCACAATCGTAATATAATATAATATATATAATATTGAGACATTAGTTCTAAGTTTGGCTTTAAAACCAAGAGAAGAGTTTATATAATTTCCCAACAATTTGTTAAACAAGAGGGAACTCTCTCCAACTTGTAAAACACTATAGTTTCTCACGTAATGAATATAAATAAACTCACACCGTAACATCATGCATCCTATATTTATTTACGTCATTTATTATAGGCTGTTTATGTTTATTTTGGCATGGCTTGGGTGGTCAATACACTACCCATACCCTAGATTTTTGTGTAAGTGAAATAATTAAAGATACTTTGTTTAACATACAGTATGTTTTTTTTTTTTTTTTTTTTTTTTTTTTTTTTTTTTTTTTTTTTTTTGGGGGGAAAGCTCTACCTATGGGTTCTTTAGTGACACAAGGAAACGAATAATATCCATCCTTTTTTCTTTTCCAAAAACAAACACATTAGTTCCCATCCTGGGCGATTAATCTGAAGGTGATAAATAAGGGCGGAGGTAGGACCCTGCATCACTAGAAACAAAAAGAAGAATTCATAAATTATATTGGGAGTTTGTATGTCAGTGGTGCAAATAATATAAATTTTTAATCAAATTTCAAAAGTTATTAAGAGAATTTTAAAGAAACTATTCATAAAATTCAAATTTGAATAAGGATATTTATCCATATTCATTATAACACGGCTTCATCCCCGATTATAAATGAGCTTTTTAATTGAAACATTATGAAATCAATTTTCATAACTCACACATATGATATATATTAATATGATTATTAGTCATAATCTATTAATACATACATATTTTTATTGTTTTCTTTTTCCTTAACAAAGTAATACATCCGATCCCAAAAAAATTTAACGATTGAGACTAAAAGAAATTGATGAAGTTTATTATAGCAAAAACAAACAGCGATTAATTTAATATATTTGAAAAAAAATTCAATATTTAAATTTTTGTGAGATATTTTAAAAAAATCAAGACATGAAAAATATAGAAAACTTTTCAAAAAAAAGAAAAAATGAACTTTATTGATAATGCCTAACATGTTGATAAAACACATGGAACAATAAAAAAAATTTTCAAAATTATTTTTATTTTTAAAATTTTTTAATTATTTAATCTCGGACCTTTATTAAATACTAACCCTACATAATACTATTATCAATATACTATTCTTTTTTTCCTAAAAGAATTTTAGTCACCAGTCGAACCGGAACATCGACGAACATCAAAGAAGGTAGTTTAGGGTTTTCTCATCTTCCGCAATACCCCTCCTTATCGTTGCCTTCGATGGGAAATCGTGAGAAATCCAAAGCCAAATCCATCTCCGACGACGATTCACACTCCCCATCGAAGAAATCCACCTTCGTGTTCAGCGATTCCGATGACGAGGCGGCGAACGAGGATCTGAGCCTCAAAATCGTGGAGAAGTCGAAGTCACGCGCCGCCGCAGAGCAGCCGGAGATGAAGGCTGTGGTGCCGGAGTCGGGCGGTGCGGAGAAGTCGAGTGGGAAGAAGAAAATGAAGATAGTGAAGAAGATTGTGAAAGTGAAGAAGGTGAAGAAGACGAAGGGTGGAACTGATGGCGAAGCTGATGGTGGAGCTGAAGTCGTGAGTATTTCTATCAATTTAAGGTTTTGAGGAAAATCGTGGCTTCAAATGGTTGTGGTGTATTCCTGTGCAAGTAATTGTTATTGAGATTTGACGACAGAGTTAATTGAAGTCGATGTTTTTTAGGTTCAGAGTGATTTCTGTGGAGTTGCATTGTAGAATATGATAAATTCGGGTCATAAGAGTCCGGTCGTAGAATCTGGATTCCACTAACTTGGCAATCACATTGTAGAGATTGATTGTATAATCTGCTTATGTTCAGGCAGAGTCTCGTGGGCAATTTAGAGCTTCATAGTTGACGGGCTTGGACAGATTGGCTCGATGGCTTGTGTGACTGATTTGGCTGGTTAGAGTTGGTCTATAAGCGTAGACATGGAGAGAAAATTGGTTAAACCCATCAATTAGTCTGGCGAATCAGCTGGCTAAGTATGTTTGTTTTACTAGTAACTGTGAAGGTGGTTATATGCTTGATCTTGTAAGCTCATAAGAATAGCAGCTGTAATTAATTCTCAAGCGTCAATTTCGTGGAGATGGTTGTTTGGTTGGTCATTTACAGATCGGTTGTCATAACACAAGTTCTTCTTTCTCAGGTCAATGCTGTGAGAGCTGAAGCTAAAGTGGGCGTCATTGAAGGTGATGAAGTTACCAACATATCACGAGAAAGCGTTGAGAATCCAGATAATGCTGTGGTAAGGAAGCTTCTCGTGAGTTAAAACAACCTGACATGAATACCATCTTGGATAAACTAGAATTTTTCTTTCTGTAAAGGCTCAGTGCATATCTTTCTGTACTATTCTCTTAGAGAGGACCGAGATACTTTGACCCTCCTGAGAACAGCTGGGGGGCATGTTTCAAGTGTGGGGAGGATGGTCACACTTCTCTAAATTGCACGTCAGTTAGGAGAAGGAAACCATGTTTTATCTGTGGGAGCATGGAGCACACTGTGAGGCAATGTACAAAGGTTTGCACTTTTCACATTGGTATGGTGGTTACATTCTTTTCTTTTTATCTCTTCATGAATTTTCCCATCATTTATAGGAGGCAGTGATCTGACATCATGCAAATGAGGACATGATTTTTGGCTTAGAAATATGCTAAGGAGACCCACTTCTACGAAGCAAATATCGTGTAAGGAAAGAGCTGAAAAGAGATTGCAGAGCTTATTACTCCAAGGCCAGGATATGTAACTTACGTGATTGTCACTCTTATTTTTTTTCCTTTGTCTCCTGCCCTTTTTCTGCCGAACTGAAGATAGTTCAGGATTTTAGTATTATAGGGGAGTTATGGAGTAATATGCCAGTTTTATTTCATAGATAAGTAATCTATGTTTCACGCATTATCTTCCAGGTGCAGGGTTTGGGTAGTCCAAATTCTACACAGGCAGATGGCAGGATAAGTCGATTTACTCGGCGATGCTGGTATCACTTGAAGGACATCAATTTTTCTACTTGGTTTGTTGCAGGCTCAGGATTGTTTTATTTGCAACGGTAGTAGTCATCGTGCAAAGGATTGTCCGCAGAAATTCAAGAAATGCTTGAAAAGCTTAGAAGTCTGTTTAAAATGTGGAGCTTCTGGGCACCTTATGCTTTCATGCAACAATGATTACTCCCCTGATGACCTGTCACGACTTCTAGTTCTTTCATCCTAATTTTGTTTATCTGTGTGTATTTATGTATGCTTAGATGTTTTTAACCAATACATTTGTTTTCTCTTTCATTGTTATCAGGAAATTCAATGCTATGTTTGCAAGGGCTATGGGCACTTGTGTTGTGCCAACTACTTTGATTCTACCCCAAGTGAACCATCATGTTACAAGTGTGGTCAGACAGGGCACAATGGACCTGTGAGTTGTTTTACTCAATGTATTGATATGAGATCGTAGTTTGTTTCTTTTGCTTGTTGGCAATGTAAATTGTGTTTTATTCAACATGTTTAATGTATCAACTAAGAAGTTGCTCGTCATTTTTATCTGTTTCCTGTTAGCATTCGGGCTAGTTCTTAGTTTATTGATGTGTGCTTGGTTTGCCCGCTACCCTATCTGTATATGCCAAGTGCTTGTAGTTGGGGCTTGATGTCACTGCCATTTGCTGAGTGATTTACTCATGCCTTTCTTCTGTAGGGTTGCCGGACCTCTCAGGGTAACACTAATGGGCTCGCATCATCGAGTGTATGCTACAAATGCGGTGGTAAAGGGCACTTTGCACGCGAGTGTACAAATGCTTATGTGGTATGGATAATTAGCTTCAAATTCGTTGTGGATACGTTTATGGGAGAGTCTCATGGTTCCAACTCAAAATTATGATATCTTGACGTCCATCCATTGACATCATGAAAAATCTTGTTTTTCATTTGAACTTGTTTATCGGGGTCCTGGCCCTGGGGAAGAAGTCCTTAATTGCACAAGAAAGATCTTGTTGCTCTCAAGTTTCTGTGAAACACGTTGCTTCCCCAATTGCATTAGATGAAACACAATATGGGTGATATTACTTTGGGCAAACACGAGGAGAGCTGGCGCACGAGGTGTTCTCCATAATGCGATTGGTGGCTTTATGATTTCTGTTATTGTTTTATTTGTTTATTTGATTTCTCGCCAATACTACCAAGTATTTTCCATACAATCATATCTCACCCTCTGTGTGATTTTATTGTGTGTGCAGGTTCATTGTTCAACCTTTACACTTGTTGCCGCCGATGTGAATTAGCGTATAGGAAATAATCTGTCATAATCTAAGCCATTGAGAGGTTGCCATTGAGAGTAACCAAGGTTTTCTAGATGCCGTATCAAATATTTGCCTTTGTCTTTCTCCCTATAAAATGGTCCTAAAGCGCCATTTTTCTATAGCATGAAGATATTCCATTGATCTCAATCTATGGTTTATCCCCCTAACCTACGAGTTCTTTCAAGTTTCAGACTTCAGGTATGATTTTGTGACTGCGATTTATGCAAGTTTTGGGGTTGAACTGGTAATGAGCCCTTTGCCTTCCATTCCTCATTTAATTTGGCAGGCGAAGAAAAGGAACCGTGAATTGTCGACTCCAAGTAAGAAGCCTGTAAAAGAAGGGAAAGGAAAGAGGGCAGTTCAGTCTGCTCAGGATCCTGGCAATGCCTGTAAGAAGAAGAAGATTCGTACTGATGATGCAAACTTCACAAGCCCAAGGAACTTGAAAGGGAAGGGCGGCTGGACTACAGAGCACCCTGCGGATTATTCCTACAGAAATCCAGGACGTGATTATTCCTATGGGAATACCAGTCATGGCTATTCTCATGGAACCATGCACAACTATCCACATGGTAGCAATCATTACCATGGTAATTCCCATGGTGGCAACTATTACCAAGACTTTTCCCATGGAAATGGTGATATGCGGAGATGGGCTCCTCATATGGTATCAAGGTTGAATAATGGCAGGTATCACTCCAATTCTCAATCTTACAAAAAAGCAGATAATCACTATCCAGTGTATGACTATTCACGAGGTTTTGGAGGAGCTTCTCGTCATATGGCTTCAGTGTCGAGGTTTGGCAAGCGAGGGGATGAGAAGAGGATATGATTATTGGTAGCAGGAGAATGGTTGCATCGTCGAACTTAGCCGGGGGCCCTGGATCGCATCCTGGATTGTGATCTCCGGGGAGTCTTTGGTTGCCCCAAGAACTTGTGTGTGTTTATGTCATAGTGCTTCAGTGATACTTAACAAGTCCTTCAATACTATAATAAATCAACAACAAATCAAGTCTTTATCCCATCAAGTAGGATCGGCTATATGAATACGACGATGTCATTTCAATGTCATGTACATCATTTTCTATAAGATTATGACAAGTCATCATATTCATGTTAAGAGATCCAACGGGATTTTTTACATGTTGGATGTCGGTTATCTAATATATAACCAACATCATTTTATCCGGATTTGGGATCGATTAGGGACGGATTTAAAATCCCTAACTTAGATAGGTTTAGCCCTTCAACACTAGTAATAAAATTTAATTTGTGTCTTATTTTTTTGTTTTCCTCCCTTTTTGGATCTGAAAGCTCGTTCCTGTGATCTTTTGTATCAGCATTGTGCAAATGTGCAGGTGTATTGATTAGTTCCGAAAACCTGATCCATAGATTGGTTCGATGGCAATTACTTTGTTTCATTGTTTGGAATATTGTTCTTCCTTTTCGCCACTTCCTGGTGTTGTAGGTAGAACAAATTGATGTTTTTATATATCTTAAGTATGGTATAATCTAGAAGATGATGTATATGATAGATTGGAATGACGTCGTTGTCGTCGTCGTATTGGGATAAAGGTTTGATTTGTTATTATTGTTGTGGAGTTATGGTAGGTTATATTTTAAAATCAGGATCGAAAACCCAAGAGAAAGTTGTCTGATATAAATTACATAATTTGTCCACAGAAGATAATCCTTTTTACGAGCTGAATTTAATCCTTATACATCATGAAAATAACAATTTTTCATGTCATAAAAGATTTCAAACATATTAACAATTTACGAGCTCCTCTATTTAATACAGAAGATTTCCCTCGACCCTCGAAACCCAACCTTGGTCTCTCCCTTCCCTTTCCGTTTTTTCTCCTACAAACCCTTGAAACGCATTTCCAAACCCTTTCCTCTTCTCATTTTCCCTCCTCTCACAGATACGAAACCTTCATCGCGCTCTTCACTCAACTCCAATCGACGAAATCGAAGCACTAATTTTTCCCCCAAATCAAAACCCTAATCTCACTAGCACCACAATCACCACCTCGATTCCACGTCTATCACTCACTTCCACTCCCCGACGCCCCGAATTTTACTCAATCAAGCTCATCTATTCATCAGACGTGGTGGAATTTGTCACTCAATGAATGATTAGGGTTGCTTTGATTGGATGATTTGAGCTGGGTGCTGTGTTGATTTTGGGAATTTGGTGTGGATTGTGTGTCGAGGTAGTGATGGGGGATGAGATTTTTGTTCATTTCAATTCGAATTCGTCGAACCAGTCTGATCAGAGTGAGAAAATGGCGAAGCTGAGGGCTAGGATGGAGAAGAAAGATTTGGGATCGAGCACAGCCACAGTTGCTCCTCCGGTGCATCAGGCGGTGCGGTTTTCTGGTGTGGCGGCGGAGAAGGTTGGTGGTGGTCGTGTGGAGGGTTCGATGGAGTCGTTGAGCTCGAGCGATTCGGATGATGATGATGTAAGTTCTGATACAGATTTGGTGGTTGGGTTTTTGTGATACTTGAATGCTTGTTCGTTGCTGACGTGCTTTCGATTGCAAGTTTGATGCTTGAAATGTTAGACATATGTGTTGGATACAGAAAGTAATGAATTGTATGCTAGTCGACCTATGGCGAATATATGTGAAAGAAGGAACGTGTAACCTGGGGGTAGCTTGAAAGAATATTGAAAGTCTCTGAGGGGTCATGTAATGCACTTTCGCTTTTTATACATTACTGGAAGTTTGTTGAAATTGTGCCTCATTTTTGATACCTTCAACATGAATGGGGGACATTCGACCTGTGTAACCACATACTATGCTAAGTTGACGCTAACTTATTCTTCATGAAGATTAGTTAGCCTTGTTTTGTTGTTCTCTTGATGATCATTGTTGATTGATTGGAATTCCATCTCATCATAGAAATCCCATTTTACTATTCTAGGAAAGGAGATTGAATTTTATGTACTAAATCTGTACATCAATCCTTTATTCAATGATGCTAGAATGTTGGGGGATTTCTTATACAAGCCAACACTCAGAAGCGCCAAAAGATGCAAGAAGGAGATGGATCCAAAGTGAAGCACATTGAGGTACATTTTTAGCTCTATCTGGTTGTTACTTCTGACTTCTGAGACATTTGTGGTATTTTGGAGGCAGAATTCAATGTCCTTCATTATTGTTTGATGTTATACATCTACAAGTTTGTCTTCTGATATACCAGAAATTCTTCTCGTAGTTCAGTAGTTTTGTCAATGTTTCATTTTGTAATGCCATGAGCTGAAGGGGAAATGGTCTGTTTGTGTCTGTTGAGAGACTAATACCGGAAGATATTAGTAAAATATGGGAATATGGTTCAAGGAAAATTTTGTTCTTTTAAAAAATCCATTGTTTTTATTTTGTTTTACAGAATGCTTTTCTTCGATTATGGTTCATATGAATATTTTGTCCTTTTTTCACAACGTTACCTGGTTGCCATGTACACATCTTTTCCTGATGGGTGCTTACAGTTCTTGATAAAGTTTGTTCTCTTCATATTCTATGCTTCTTTAGTGACTTGTTTGGGCTCTATATATATCAGGTTACTACTGACGGAAATACAATTGATAGCATGGCATCCAAGAGTGGTAGTGATGTAAGTAGGAGAAAGCAAGGCCGTGGTAGAGGAGTGACTTCATCTTCCAGAGGACGTGCTTCCAAAGTTAACGAACCTATAATTTATGCATCAGTTTCTTCGTCAAATGGTTATCTTGAGAATTCGTCTGACAAGGTGTGCTGTAGTGTGAGCTCTGTAAACTGTGTCACTTTGAAAATTCATCAAATGGCCATGTTGATAGCTCACATTGTAAACTGTGGCACTTGGTTCATATTTGCTCTCACTCGCATGGCTTTCTGAGTACTTAATGTAGTTACTTTGTTGTGTGCTAATAGTAAGATTGCATTTACGATTAACCAATAGTATTTTCTCTTCTATGTCTATCACTAGGAGGAGATTGCTTTGTTGCGTGCTAAAATTTCAGCTTTAGAGGAAGAGCTCCAAAAGTCACGTTTGGAGGCCACTGAGAATAAACATATCAGTGACCAATATGAGAAGGTGAATGCAGTTTTAGTGTATGCTGGGTTTAAAAAGTGAAATTTTAGTATGTGAATAGTGAACTTATGCAGAAATCTTCTGTTTTTTTTTTCTTCTCACAGGAACTTAAAGACCTCAAAGATTGTGAACATCAATTGAACTCTAAGGTTAAATATCAGTGTCAGCTTTAAAAAATTGATGAGAGTCTGCTGCCTATACAATATTTAGAGAATCTGCTGCCGATACAATATTTAGCTCTCTTTAAATCCTGTGCTGGGTTGGTTTCTCGTATTTGCTACATTTGTGACATGATCATTTCTTAAGCCGGTGATGGTACTTCCTCGCCATCAGTCCTTTTGTTTCATGATGTAATCTGGTACTTTGGGACTGTTCCTTGATAGTTCTGGGTTTTTTTAGATGTATTGACTTGAGTTCAACTTGCAAGTAAAACTTGTGCTGAATGCCTGTGTAACACAGAGGACAAAGGTCATCTCTGATCTGCTTATATCTGTATCCAAAGCTGAGAGAGAAGAAGCAAGGATGAATGTACGTCAAGATTCCTTGAGACTCGGTAATGTGGGTGTGATCAGGTAATTGATGATCGAGTGTTGCATTTATCTTTGGGATTTAGATATACTACTATATGTGAAACGGTATTGTCCACGCAGCATGTGATGGTATTGGTTTCATTATAGTAGGACGCCTTCTTCCTTTTTTTTCCCATTCCTTTCCTTTCTCCTAAAAAAAAAGTATTTCAAGGAGTCTGTATTATGGTCTTGAATATATCTATGTATGGTTTCCTCACCATTCTGTTACTTTTTTTCTAATTAAAATTACATGCGGATATCGTGCTAATTTGATATAATATGTGTTCCATAGTCCTACTGGTTGGGTTCTTAAAGTTGTTTAACCTGGATCAGTTAAAAGCAGAATGCTTACATTGTATTAATGTAGCCAGTCCATTCAGAAGAATGAAGGCTTTGTTTGTTATGTACTCAGCAAGATAACTAAGCCTATTTTCTACAAAAATTTTAGACTACTGATTTACAATTAGGTACAAGTGATCCATAGTAGTCCTGGTGTTGCAGTTAGATTAGTGGTTTCTTATTCACGATACGTTGTGCATGCTCCCTTTTGTGTTTCGTATTTCTATCAGAGCATTCTTTTATGTCCATCATAAAATCACAGTTAGATGGATCTTGGCTGCCCTAGTCAACTATACAGCAGGTGGATGCTATCGATGCTATACATGACCCTTTTCCTGTATACAGTCACAAATCTGTGTCAGAAAGAAAGTGAATTTATTCTAAAAGTAGGATATGCTTTAGAACGGGATCCTTGTGGAGAAATGTATATTATGTAATTTATACTGAAGTTGGTCTACTTGCTTGGAAATAGCTGGTTTTATTCATGAAATATATACCTTAAAGTTGATTTTCATACAAGATGCTGTGTTTTCTACTTCAGGGCAGGTAGTGTTCTATCAGAGACATGGGAGGAAGGAAAAACATTAAAGGATATCAATTCTAATCTTGTATGTTCTCTAATCATCGTCGTCATTTTTTAAAATGGACAGATTTGATGTCGATTGCTTCTTGTCTTGTTGCATGATTCAATATTTTTTCTTTTTTTGTTAGTTATATAATGATACAGTAGATTTGGCTTTTAAAGCTATATGTTATGAGGTTGTCGTCTCCGATACAACTATGTCATGTGGCATTGACAGCGCTTATCCTGTTAATGCTTCTCTGTTTCTTTATCTTATCCAAAACCGCTGAATTGAGACATCAAAACTTTTACTTTAAAAAGCTTGAGTAGGCTTGAGTATTGAGTTCTGACGTAGTTTCTTTTCCAGAGACAATTGTTAGAGGCAAAAGAGACAGTCGAGAGGCGGCGGAAATCTTTGAGAAAAAGGCAATCAGGTATGTCACCTATTTTACCTAACACCAAAATTGATGACTAACTTATGTTTCCTTTTCCTGAGCTTGTTTGCTTGGTACTACTTGTATATGTTTCCTCTCTCCACTGACTTGATTGACTTGTTTGTTCCAATAAGATAGGAATTGTGTGGAAATGACAGTCTTTTCTGGATTTAACCCTGCTTAGATGATTTGGGATTTATCTCATTACTAATAGTTATCGTCTATAAAAGATAGGACTGACGAAAGTGATGTTGAGTCAAGCCAACAAGAGGAGGATTTTGCCCAGGAAGTCTACAAGTCTCGTCTAGCCAGCATTAAACGTGTATGTGTGCTCTTCAACATAATGATCCTACTAGTTGGTGAAGATGCTTTATAAGTATATCATATTATTTATTTGTCACCAGGAAGAAGAAATATTGATGCGTGAGAGGGACCGATATGAGTTTGAAAAGGGGAAGCTCATACGTGAAATGAAGCGTATTCGAGATGAGGATGGTTCACGGTTCAACAACTTTCCAATCTTAAATCATAGATACGCACTGTTGAATCTTCTGGGGAGAGGCGGCTTCTGTGAGGTTTACAAGGTAAGTTTTTTTTTACCTGCTGTGGTAAATTCTAATTGAAGTGTGTCGTACATCGTTATGAATCTGCTATTCTGGCTAATTGTGAGCATCAGTATATACCCCTTTGTGACTTGAAATGACAAAGTTTTGGACAGGCTTATGATTTGGTGGATTATAAATACGTTGCATGTAAGCTTCATGGTCTGAATCAGCAGTGGGCCGAAGAGAAGAAGAAAAGTTATATGCGTCATGCTATTCGGGAATACAACATTCATAAGACCTTGGTTCATAACAACATAGTGCGACTTTGGGACACTTTTGAGATCGACCAAAATACATTCTGCACAGTCCTAGAGTATTGTAGTGGTAATGCCTTCACTCACTTAGCAGCCTAAAACGATATGGTCTGTCTAGTAAGTCTTGTAATATGTTTTCTGTTCAGGTAAAGATCTTGATGCAGTTCTGAAGACTACACCTTCATTACCTGAGAAAGAGGCACGGATCATTATTGCACAGATATTTCAAGGGCTTGTATATCTCAATAAAAGAGCACAGAAGGTTATTCATTATGATTTGAAGCCGGGAAATGTTCTTTTTGATGAAGTTGGAGTTGCGAAGTTGACTGACTTTGGTCTGAGCAAAATAGTAGAGGAGGATGTTGGGTCACGGGGCATGGAGCTGACCTCTCAAGGAGCGGGAACATACTGGTGAGTGTTAAGATTCTTGATTTGGGGATGAAACAATGGGTTTCTGTATGATGCTTGAAAGATATAGCAAGCACAATTTTTTTACTGGCAGCTCGCATAAGGACCGTAGTTTTTTTAGTTTCATGTCTTCTGCATAGATGTATCTCAAGTTCTCTTGGTTGTTTCTCATGCTACTTTGGTCTGTGCTCGAGTCTAAAACATATGATTCTAAAAGAAGTCGAGCAATCCATGCGTGCTGTAAATTCTGTCACTATTTATGATTATGTTGCTGGAAACGCTTCAATCAAATCCACGAAAATGTGCGGCCATTGCTGCTTCTGCTGGCATATGTTTGAGACGTGGCTCCAATTCTTGCTTCAAACCAGATAATGGCATATTTGTGGTTACTAGTCGTTCATTTGTTCCATGGCAATTTACTGATCGTCCTATTATATTGTGTTTGGACGTCTCAGGTATCTCCCTCCAGAATGCTTTGAGCTCAACAAGACACCAATGATATCATCAAAGGTAACATAAGGATCTCTATTGAGACAACACGATCCATTGCCCACAGGAAAATCATGTCCTTTGTGTGTTTTCTCTTCGAAGTTTCGGCTTCTCTTGACATCCTCGTCTTGCAATTAGGTTGATGTGTGGTCTGCTGGTATCTTATTTTACCAAATGCTCTTCGGTAGACGACCTTTTGGGCATGATCAGACGCAGGAGCGGATTTTGAGGGAAGATACCATTATAAAAGCACGGAAGGTGGATTTTCCGTCGAGACCCACGGTCTCAAATGAGGCCAAGGTATGTTGATCTTCTTACTCTAGCTGTCGTACTGCCCCTCCCCTGCCCTCCTCCCCTGCCTGCAGCAGTAATATTTTCTTTCTCCATGTCCAGTGATGCGCATTTCACATAATCTGCTATAACTTTTTTAATGTTCTTGTTACTTTATGTAGGAGGTGATTCGCCGGTGTCTAACATACAACCAGGCGGAGAGACCGGACGTCCTAACCATTGCACAAGATCCTTATCTTTCCTATGCAAAGAAGTGACCTCGACAGGAAAATTCAGCTTCTCATGCCTCAAGTTGGGAGAACTGGCCTAACATCGTCAGCAGTGTCTAATCGGCCGCGTCGTTCTTGCTGTGATTGTGTACAGATTATAGAGCTGTTTACATTGTAAATACACGACAATTGTATGCCCCCTTATTCCTGGGCATTCTTCTAAGTGCTGCTTTTTGCTGTTCCCCCTAACTCGTTTTGATGATAGTTTTGGCTGTTTTTTCTTTCTTTGTTGGTGAAGTTGTTTGAAGATGCTTTCAGATCTACTTGGAATGAATGGAGTTGCATGGAAAATATGAAAATTAAGAATGCTCAAATTTGAAGGTTCTGGTGCAACAATTATTGTAAGGAGAAAATGCAGATGCTCTCCGAACATATGCATTCTTGTTTCGTGCTATGCGTATGTACTTTCATGGAACAGAGTGAAAATAAACGAGAACTAAACCCATAAAAACAAGAAGATGAAAGTATAACTGAGAGACTGCACCTAACGCTATGCATAAGTAATCAATCGAAACCACAAATCAGGTACACAGAAACGAAAATTAGACGCACTTATCTTGTGTGAAAACAGTGAAGTTTACCATTCCAAGTTCTACCTATCATTACCCAAAGTTCGAGATAACCTTTTAATCTTCATCCTCAACTGGCTCCGTGGTCAACCCGAACCCATAAGGAAACAAAGGATCATAATTTGTGTCCCCAACATTCATCGGTAACTGATCAGTGGTCTTAAACCAAGTCCTAGGCAGCTTCCCGCTAAACCCGAAATCTCCAAACACCACCTCAGCCACGCCCTTCCCTTCCGTCCCGGGCAACCACGCTGCCACGAGGACATCGATCGAGGTCATCCGGGGCTGCATCACCACCGGCCTGCCCGACACGATGATCACCACGCATTTTATGACCACACAGACCTGGTCGTGCATACTGTTCATCATCCACATAGGGAGTGTCAGGTTCAGGTTGTCCCCGTTGGTCTCGGCATAGGGGACTTCGCCTAGGACATAGATTGCTACGTCGAAGTCATTGGATTGGAAGAAGGTTGAGGACGGGGATTCGGAGAAGACGACGGTTGTGGATGGATCCACGGTTTGTTTGATTCCGTCTAGGATCGTCGTTCCTGTGAAAGAAATGAGAATATTTGATGTAATAGTGTGAAACAGTTAAACTGCAGTGTACATCCATATGACATACTATTAGGCGGAAACATGACTGCTTTTTAAATCAGCTTATATGGCTGTAGCAAGTAAAAACATTAGACTAGTATTTTTCAGAAAAAGTGACTTGTTCGGTATTGTGTGAAGAAATCTCAGAACTAATGGCTTGTACTGAAAGTAACAAGGCAGCTACGTGGATGTATTCCGATTCCAATTGTAAGGCAAAGTAATGTTAGATTGAGGGAGACACTGAATTACCAAATATCTGTGGTAAAGTGAATGTAACCATATCAACACGAAAGTACGATGTACAAGTTCAGGGATGAGAGGAGGGATGTGTACCAGTTGTGAGGTTGTTGCCGGAGAGGCCTTGCCAAGAGATGGTCCAGCCGCCACATTGGTAGCCGAGGTTGTCGGCATGGGTTCCTGCTACTAGGATCCTCTGTCCCTTCTTTGGGAGCGGGAGCACTGGTGGATCACCGTTATCTCCATTCTTCAAAAGCACCAGTGATTTCCTCACTGCTTCCCTTGCCAAGTCCCTAAGTGCCTATAAAAATAACTATTGGATTAAGTATCGCGACCATCTACTCAAAATCGGGTTTGTTGCGTGTTTATCTGTAGATTAGAGCAATATTTGTATTTATTCGGGTCAGTGGCTGCAGCTAGTTTATAATGAAAAAAATTATCTACTGACGTATGGAAAGCTAATTAAGCAAAACCAGGGAGCCAAGCTCGCCGACGAGGCTGTAATCAGCCAGAGGGTTCTCGAAGAGATCCATGCTGAACTTGACTCTCAAAATCCTGCTCACAGCATCGTTGATGCGGCTTATGGGAATGACATTTTTCTCCACCAAGCCGATCAAGGTATCGATGAATGGCTTGCGATTGAATTCTGTCATAACCTGAAGAACCATAGTTTAATACAGTACTTTTTAAGTTTTAAGAATGCATAGTCCTGTGACCATCAAGCAACAACATAGACAAGAACACAAACCATGTCGATCCCGGCTCCAATGCTGGCTTGCACGGAGTAAGTGTAGTTTGCATCTGCTGGTGTGGTAATAAAATCAATACCATCGTAATCAGAAATCACAAAGCCCTGCCAGGGTCGCATAAATAGGCATATTCCTTTGTATGAAAGCGCATAATTTAAACATGATGTCAGGAGATTATTGCTTCTGAAAGAGTGAAGATTTAGATACCTCAAACTTGAGTCTGTTCTTGAGGTAGTCTGTGATGAGTGGCTTGTTTGCATGCATTTTCACCCCATTCAAGCTCGAATATGAGATCATGATGCTCGATACTCCCTCAAAGATGGAGCTGAAATAACCGGGCATGTGAATTTTGAGGAGCCCGAGCCAGTCGATGATCGTGTTGTTTGCATTGATCCCATCCACGGTGCCTCCATCACACAAAGTGCTTCGTGGTAGCTGCCACATTTTTATTGTCAAAGTTGTCATAGATTATGCCAAGTTAGATTAGCCGATTTACATAAAAGTAGAGGAATTAAGGTACATGTAGACCGTGGGCGATTATGTAGAAGACAGTGGTTCGATTGGATGGTCGAACCACCAGTCATGGAGATCGAGAGAATCGCTTACTTTCCCGCGACATAAGGGACGCCCTTCCTAAAACCAGGAGAGATTTCGCCTTGTAAGCCAGGAAAGATTGTAGTCATTTCCTCCACGAGCTTAGGGTCCTCGCCGTAACTTTCATAACACCTTCCCCATCTCGGATCTCTGCACACCTGAGAGCTAGAAACAGTTGCTTAATTTTTTTCTCACTCCTTGGAAGATTTGCGTCCTAAATAGACAAAATGTCATTGAAATTAATAAGTTCTGATAAGATATATACTGCGACGCATGGTGCAAAAACATATTGAATACCCGTCGCTCTGACTTCAAGAGCCATGGCTGCACCGATCCGTTTCACAAGATCTGGATCTCTGCATGACATAGTTCATGATATTAACACAGTTCTGTATCTAACTCAGACGATCAGAACAAAAGCGAACTCATTGAGAAAATTGTATCTGTACTTGCCTAGTGGCTCCAAGGCCTATGTTATGAGGAAAAATTGTTGCATTATATACATTATTGTTCCCATGAACCGCGTCGATCCCATAAAGCATAGGAATCCCAAGACGGCTCGACAGCGAGCCATTCTGGAACGCGTTAACCATGTTGATCCAATCCTGTGGGGTGGCTTGAGGAAACGGCACGCTTCCTCCGCCACTTAGAACACTCCCTATGGAAAACTCCTTCATGATCTCGGGTGTGGCAGTTGCCCTCTCGATCTGTACCATCTGTCCAACCTTCTCTTCCAGGGTCATTCTCTTCATTAAATCCCTTATTCTCAAGGGAATCGGCTGCTTCGGATCCTTATATATCACATATGGATCCTCATTGGCATTTGCTGCCAATGACAGTATGATGAATAGAAGAATCCCCGCGAAGGGGATCATGTTCTTCGACATGTTTAGTTTCGATTCTGAAAACATTGAACATGAATTTCTTATTAGTCAAATGATGGAAAATGAGAATCTTTTGCTGAAATGAATGAATTTGTAGTCTGTTCATTGCTTATTTGCAGAGAACTTACATGGTGGAAAAGCACAGCACCTGGGAGATCAATGCAAGCAGTTACAAAACGAAAAAAAGACTGCAGATATATACAGAAAAATCATTTGGATAATACCCATTGGCTGAGGTGCAATCTTCTAAATTAATCTGTTGAAAATCCAAAAACAAATTTGTGTTTAGTTATTATATGGAATAAATTCTGGATAAATCAAACACTCAGACAAATACAGAAGATTTTAGTGGAAATAGTATTCCGTGTGGATAAGCTTTATTTTTTTTCGCATTAGCTTTTTTTTTAAGTTAATTATACACGTATCAAGTGTAAGGTTTAATACTCCCTCCGTCCCATAAAGGATACAACTTGTATAGTTTTTTATAAATTATCGTGAGATATATTACGGGTTTATCAAATATGATTTGATATAAAAACAAAACTTATATTTATATATATATAATAATATAAAATATATATATGTTATATCTTTTTCATGGGAAGAAGGGAGTATTTCTTTGTCGTGGTTTTGAAGTTTATATTTTATTTTGTTTAATAATCTTAATGATTTAACTTTTTAAATGTCACGGTTAATACAAGTAGCAGATTTGATCAGTTTTTTGTCAGTCTGGTTAGGAAACGCTCCTGATGCTGTGATGCATTATGATAAGGGCTGTAAGAGACTCTAAGCTGTGAATTTAGGTGAGTCAAGAATTTTATAACATTCCTTCCAGCTCGAATAAGGGTTCAAATACAGTCACGAATGCCGGTATGAACATAGAATCCTCCAGACCTGATAGGAGCAGCAAATTAAACCCCTCTGCTAGACTAGAACATAAACCAAGTACAATAGAAGTAGCGGCTGGTGCAAGCTAGCCCGCCTGCGATCAATACTCAGTTCCTCTTAAGGGTTTCGTCGTGAGCCCAAACCCAAATGGAAAGAGTGGGTCATAATGTGGGTCGCCTACATTCATAGGGAGCTGATCAACCGACTTGAACCACGTCCTGGCGAGCTTCCCTGTGAACCCATAGTCACCAAACAGGACGTCAGCAACACCCTGGCCTTCGGTTCCAGGAAGCCAAGCAGCGACCAGGGCGTCGATCTTTGCTAGGTAAGGTTCAATGACGAGGGTCGTCCTGAGACCACAATGACCACACACTTGAGTGCACCGCAGACGTTAGTGATAGTGCTGATTCCTGGTTCGGCTATTGTCAGTGTCGTGCTGTCTCCAAATGTCTCTGCGTATGGGGGCTCACCTACTACGACAATGGCATATGAAAACCCACCGGACTTGACGAAGTTTGGATCGGGGTGCTCGTTGAATATGACTTGCGTGGTCGGATCCACGGTGTTCTTGATGGCCGACAATATTGTGGTTCCTGTCAATCAGGGTCACTCAGATGATATTAGGAATGCACAATATGGCATTTAGGCCAGTTATTGGATTACAAAATCGAGCTAAATTACAGCTTGAAATCAACCATTCTTAGTTAATGGGTTTTAAGAAAGCGTGGATTCAAAATTTATGGTATGAAGGGTTTATGCAATTGCAATTGAAACTTCTGATGAAGTATGTTACCTCGAGTAAGGTCGTTCCCGCTAACACCTTGCCACTGGATCGTCCAACCACCACACTGATAGCCCAAGTTGTCGGCGTTGGTTCCTGCAACAAGTATCTTGGGAGCCTTCTGGGGCAAAGGAAGCAATGGTGCATGTGCCGATTTTCCATTCTTCAACAGAACAAGTGATTTCCTCACAGCTTCCCTTGCCAGTTCCCTATGTGCCTGCTCAAATCATTATACTGTATTAGTAGATTATCATTGCATCCAAGTTGCAAAACTAGAAAGCAGTCGTCCTCAACCCACCTGGCTGCCCAGTTGGTTCACGAGGCTTTGATCAGCGTAAGGGTTCTCGAACAAACCCATGATGAACTTGACTCTTAGTATTCTCCGCACTGCATCGTCGATTCTAGTCATCGGGATGATGTTGTTATTCACCTGGAACTTCAAGTCGTCGATGAACTCTTTGAAGTCGTATGGAACCATGACCATGTCGATTCCAGCATGGACTCCAGCTTGAACAGAATAGGAGTAGTTGGCATGGGGAGGAGAGGTGATCCTGTCGATTCCTTGCCAATCCGATATCACAAACCCCTGAATACAGCATTGAAATCAGTTCTACCCAGTTCATTCCTGTCTGGCTTGATAAGATAGATATTCACTAACAGATAAAAGTTCTGCTTACTCTGAACTTTAGAGTGTTCTTGAGGAAGCCGGTGACTAGGTCATGGTTCGCGTGCATCTTGATCCCGTTCCAGCTAGAATAAGACACCATAACTGTCGCGACACCTTTGTTTATTGAGTTTATGTAAGCGGGCATGTGGATACTCATTAGTCCGTTTCTTGAGATCATAGTGTTGTTCTCATTGATCCCCCTCGTCGTGCCCCCATCTCCAACAAAATGCTTGGCGCATGCGGCCACATTTCTCCTGTTCAAAAGGAATCACACCATCCAATTACATAAGACAAACGCGACAACTGGTTACCAGATTTCAACATCTAGCAGGGACATAATTCTCCCATCATAGCATCTAGACAAGAACAAAAACGTGATTCAGTCGGCACACAATTATGAATATAAGACTGGTCCAACGTTGTCCTGGATTAACCAGAAAGTGGGCATCATGATGTGAGGACAATGACAGCAACTGCATGACTCGTTGTTTTGAGAGCCTTTTTCTGTACCCTTATTCAAGAAAGTGAACCCAGTCCATGCTGAACTTATGAGAACGAGTGCAACCCCACCACATGTATCATATAAAGTACTAGAAGAAGAAAAAGAAGATCTTGATAGGCCTTATCCATGTAGCATTAACATGTAAACAAATGGATTTTCTTACACCATTATTTATGTTAAGATAGTGCTTTAACCTTTCTACGTAAGCTAAAGATCCCATGAGTTACTCAAGTTGAATAGAAGATTTACACTAAGATCACAAATTTGAATCTAACATTTCATATGTCTGATACTTGGCATGAGGTAGACTATTGCACAGACTTCGAATTCCTCTGACGCTATACATGGACTGATAATTGAACATTGTGTTATGTAGATTGCGTAGTTATACAAACCTATTCTACTGATCACATTAATCATCCTAGTCACACGTGGCATGTAATATAAACAGGAGATGTTAAATGAAGGATGCTTGAAAGTGATGGACTCTTACTTACCAGCCACAAAGGGATATCCCTTGGGATAATTTTTAGGAGTCCCTTGCAACCCTGGTATGATCTCAGTCATCATTTGAACAATCCGGTGATCCTCGCTGTAACTCTCGTAGCATCTTCCCCATCTCGGATCCCTGCACACCTATACAAGGAAAGAAGAAATTGCATTTGGATCAACGACGATGCTCATTGAGCCATTGTTCAATAACAACTTTCAAAGTGAATGTTGCTAGCATTACCGCTATGCACGGGGCAAAGCTGTAAGGTATTCCCGTAGCTCTAACTTCAAGGGCTGTCGCGGCTCCAATCTTCTTCAAAAGATAAGGATCCCTGGCAATTAGAACAAAAGCATTAGCACGAAAGCATTAGCTGCTAAATCTTCATTGTCCAATAAAGAATATTAATCAATGGAACAGAGGTCTCGCCTTGTGACACCAAGACCAACATTGTGAGGGAAAATGGTGGCACCGTAAACATTGTTGTGTCCATGAACAGCATCAATCCCATAAATCAGCGGAATGCCAAGACGAGTAGCGAGCGAGCCCTTTTGGAATTCATTCACCATGTTGATCCATGTCTGAGGAGTAGCCTGAGGAGCTGGAACACTGCCTCCACCACTCAGTATACTCCCTGCCCAAAAAACCCAAATGTCAGCACCAAAAGCAACTATTATCAAACAACAGCCCATCAATGACATCTTTCAATTATCATAGTTACAAAAAACTCATTCGGGTATAAAAAGAATCTGTTAAGGGATCATTTACCAATGTAATAGTTCTTCATGATATCGGCTGTCGCGGTGGTGCGTTCGATCTGAACCATCTGGCCAATCTTCTCATCCAATGTCATCCTGGAGATAAGATCCCTGACCCTAACATTGACTGGCCTCTTTGGGTCCTTGTATGCAACGTATTCTGCTTCAGAGGCAATACAAAGCAACAAGAACAAAACCCCTATCATAGGCATTGAATGATTTCCCATCTTCGACCCACCACATTCCTTCAAATCTGGGACAAAGAAATGCAGAGCAACACAATGAGAACTCAGAGGAAATATGATGATGAAAGATTCAAACTTTGCCATTAATCTGAAGATTTTGAACCAAACAAGGCTGACCCATTTCATCAAATGGGAACACATATGCAGAACAATAACAAAAACCACAAATCCAAACAAGGACAACAAACCAAGTTTTTATTCCGAGAGGTCGGTTACAGAAGAATAAGACTTAAGGAGTAGAAATTGGCCAAAGGGTCATCACAGCTAGCCAAATACTTGCAGTTTATTGGTCTTGAAATGACATAACTAGCACAAGAATCAAGTTTCTACAACAGAACAAAGAACAGTATGACTACTCTCATTTTCTTTTGTGGTTGAAAACACTCACAGAGAATATAAGAGTTTTTGAGGAAGAATCATACACTTGTTTTCTCCAAGTGGGCAGTGGCTTAAGGAGAAGAAGATGAGGGATAGCGGATAGCGAAAAAAGGAGCAGCAAGTGTCTACATCCTTGAAGAGAGGCGATGGCCATTTATAGAAAACTGTGTTTTTGTCATTTAATAATACTCCCTTTTCCCATTATTTTACTTTTTGAAAGAAGAAAAAAAAAATGGATGTATCTCAACGGTTGGGCGACTGGCCCGGGGAACGAGGAGCGATGGCTTCATGGTCTGAGCGGAGCAATGCCCCCCTCACCCTGAACACACAGAACAGCTGTTTAATTTTGGATGCTTATGCATTTGTACGGAGCACTTTGTTCCATATAATATTTGCTGAGAATATTTGGGATGAGAATTTGATTTTTATCAAAAAAAAATCGATAAAAAATTAAAGTTGAATTGAATTGAATTTGATTTTTTTTTAATTTTGATTAAAGAAAAGATATTCGATTTTGGCTTTTTAATCGAATTTCATTAAGAAGTAAAAAAATATGCAAAAATTATTTAAATAGTATAAAACATTTTTAAAAATAAAAAATAAAAGTAATTCATGAAAATATTATACAAAGATTACAAAATATTCGAATTCCATTATAAGAACTTTTTAATATAAGACTATAAAAAAAGTATGAAAAATAAATCATTAGAAAGGTTTTAAAAAAAATACAAATTCGGTTAACCGAATTGTCGAAATTTTTGAAAATTCCAAACCGAAATTAATCTAATAACCGAAATATCGAAAATCAAATTATCAAAAATCGAAATAAGTGAATCGATTTTTTTTTCGATTCGATTCGATAATTGAATTTTCAGGTATTTTTTATCATCCCTATATGAGATGCTACATCCATCATTTTTTTATTTTTTTAATCTCAATAATTAATTTTTTATTGGATTTATTTGATTTGATGATAATTATTTCAAATCAAATGATACAAATCCACAAATGATTGCGTGAAGCATTTCTCTTCATTGTTTGTGTTCACTCAAATTAGTATCAAATCAAACGGTTATATTTATCAATATCAAATCAAACGATTATAAACAATATAAGATGGAAAAAAATAATTAAACATTTATAACATTTCTCCTCGACAAGAGGACACACAACTTAATGTATTATAATCCTTCCAACAATGTGATCGGGGTTGAATTTAAGGATATTAAAAAAAGAAAAATAGATACATATAATAATACACATATAAATTTAGATGTATCTAGATAAAATCAACGATCAAAATTATAAAATGATTATCAATTTGTTTAGAGATATAGACCAACTTGATGATATTGTATCTATTAATTATTGAACTCTTATCCCAATATATAGTTTCTATCATGTTTTGATCTTGATCATTGATTTTAATTAATCACACCAAACCTTATACATGTCATGACATACATTCGTTGAGACTCGCCAGAAAATAATCTATCTGGTCTATCGTGAATTAGAAATTAAAGATGGAGGACAGAAGATGTTTTGTAGCAGGATGGAAATACAGAGTTTCGCAAAAAGAGGATGTGCGCTTGCAGAGTATGCTACCTGGTAGCTGTGTAGCAGTCCAATGGTATTCGATCCCATAATGTCACCGTTGGCACTTTTTGTTTTAAAAGATTCTTGGCAGATTTTATTAAGATATGTCAAAAACCTATAGTTCAATTATCGAAGGCCTCTTCGTTCTTAATCTCAGATTCAAAAATAAACAAGCATAAGGCTAAAATATGTTGGACCTGCAAGCATGCTGAAATGTGCATCAACGGATGCAAAGTTGAGAGGCATCAGGCACGAACCCGACTAAAATCAACTATCAAGATTCGGGCTTTGTCCGTGGCCATAAACATTTGATTGCAACGTTGTTTCATCACCAATTAGAAAACTTGACCTTCACCTGCAGTGAGGACATTCATGATTCAAAAATCGACTTGATATAAGATGCAAAAACCCCTCAAGTCAACTCGATCAGATGTTCACGAAAGCTTATCTGAATCTGAGACAGAAGGAATCAAATACCAAGTAGAGAGCAAGTATCACTCGATTAGTGTAAACAAGGAACTCACCCACTCGTGTCTGGTTCGGATATTTATAGGAGCATAATTAAGTAGTAACTGTTTGCTAATTAGTTCACGGATGCATAATCAGCATGTGCCTGATTAAAGACAGAATACTGATGTTAGAACACAGTATCTTTCACCATCCAGCTTATCCCAAAACTGGTCAGAAGGCAATGGAAATACGACTTCATACTGATGGTAAGCATGCGATGGAGATATGACACTATACTAATGGTAAGCAGACTTCCATGTAACACAGAGGAAACAGGAAAATATGTGAATGACAACATGAGGATAGTTAACTTCAATAACACAGAGGAAACAAAAAATATGTGAATACCAACCTGAGGACGTCAGCATTTTCCATGTAACAGCACCATTCTATCTCCACATGTCTTTCAAGGGAGCGAATGTAACGCCCAAGATACGGCAGAAAAGTTCTAACCATTTTGCAGCTGAGCTCGGATGTGTCTGCAAGTACAACTGTAACATTATTCAGAAGATCTTCCATCACAATCCTCACTGAATCAAGCTAAGGGCAAAAAACAGACACTGGGAATTGATAGCAGAGTTTTAATTAATTTTCACATCTTTTGGGATCTCTCGTCACATTCATAAGTTTCTTCCTCTTTCTGCTATAGCAGGTTGAGGACGAGTAGATAGACCTCCATGAATGGAGAATCCAAACAGAGCAACAAAATTACCTCTTTCCCCAACAAATGTCGCCGAGTCTAATACAAATAGAAACTAACAAGGCCTTCTGCTTTTGCATCAATCAGACAGATGTCAGCCTTGTCCAAATATTACTAAAATACCCCCCCTTTACCCGTTTTCTAAACAGGTTCCGTCGTTTCGATGTTGAATCATACACTGGAAAACAGAAGAACACATCAGCGACAAACAATCACCTATCAGCAACTATAGAAAGACGATCCCAAGTACACAGGATACTACAATCACGAATTTAAATCACATAGCTCCAGTCGCAGAAAAAAGGTCAGGGATAGAATAGACCTAGCGAATGCATATCTTGAAGTCTCCACTCTCCAGCAAATCTTGAAAGAATTTTCATTCACCACAATTGGCAGTTTCACAATCATAAAAGAACAGCCGAACTTGAGCAAAGCAATGACAATACAGTTCAATAATTCCGTAATGATAACCACTGAAATAAAGCCAAGTGAAAGAAAATGAATCGCACCATTAAATCACATGGTGTCGAACAGCCGATCGTGACCTTGAGTCAAATGGCAAGGACATAAATATCGAAGTAATGATCACTTCAAATTAAACAATCACTTCATTTATATTCTCAGTTCAGTGGCTACAATCATAACTACAAAGGCCCAATTTAACTTATACAAGATCACTATTCACTACCAGTAATTAATGAAGGTAAAGAGAGTTATATACAGCATACACAGCAAGACCTAGAGAATGAGATAGCACCTTGTTAACCTGTCTACAAAAATGTTGTGGACGAGATCTTCACCATATAAAAAATCATGAAGCATGAAACTTAATGCAGGATGTGATCTCAAGCTGTGTGTCAATATTCAGATAAGGAGCTACCATATGCCACTTCTTGCGGCAAAGTTCAGAAATCTTTTCTGATATCAGGGCCGACACAACACTTGACCAATAGTTTAACATGGATGCTTACAACCATTGGTCAAGACTCGAGAATAGTCTAGTAATTGTCCTTCACAAAGTATATGGTTCCATAGCTATGCAAAGAGACCGTTGGAACACTTACATGATCACCAGTCGAGAAGAACGGGGATCAAACTACCCCTGGATTCCGAAGTAGGCGATTGTGTTATCCCTGAGATCAGAGTAATATTCATTGTAATTGAGGTAGCTCCAAAACCGAGAAAGACCAAACTCTTGATGCTTTGGAGACTTCAGATGATGCAAATGCAGTTCACTCATGCTTTTGTAGAACTTCTCCTTTATGGATACCACCTGTGAAGAAATCGTCAGTAGGATAATGACTTTGGTAAAAAAAAAACAAAAAATGGACAAGGAAGAAATTTCAATAAGTGCCTGCAGGGCCTGAAAAAATGTAACTCTGAATTCAAGACTTCGTTTTTATCCAAAACATGCATAAGAACAATGAGAGATTATGTGTTTAATAGAAAATCAGTAGTCCCTTCCCTTTGGCATCGAAGAGACTTCAGCAAAATAGAATAAAATGAAAAAGAAGCTTATGCACATCAAAAGGGCGTAACGAAGAAGTAACATATATATTTAGGAGCAACCAAGAGGAGGACGCAGACAATTACAATTTCCATGGCTCCATAGCAAATTAACCTACAAATTAGAAACAAGAGGATATAAACTACCAAAACCATAAGCATCACCTGAGATATATTTATCTGTGAGAGACTGCCCGTAAAATTTATCTCATCCCCTCCAACATTGCCAGATTTCTTGACAACGCAAGAACGGAAGTCTAGTGCACACTGCAGAATGCTTGCAATTATATTTGATATCGGCTGTGCTTCATCTGTTAGGAAGCATCTGTGAAGAACACAACTTATTAGCTAAAAATAGTACTCTGGATCCATCAGCCATAAACATCGTTATGGGATATAGCAGATAAATAAACAAGAGAAGATACCCTCAGGGTTCATATAACTAGTATCATTGTTGTCAATAAACATTAGGACAGCAAACAGAAGGGATCATTAAAGCAACAATAACTTTTGTATATACTGCAGTTTTCTTCTTACATACTCCGATTTGATAATTGTGCATATGGAATAGTTTCACCTTTTAAGTAACTTATCAGAAGTAATAGTAATAATTAATACGTAGAGAATATCCAACCATAAGTAAATGTCAAAAGCCTTTAGTCATCACATACACGTGGAGTGAAGAGGTAATATAAGACAAATGTATAGACTCAAGATCCATCATATCCTTGACCTGCACAGCATAGATTGATCAAGCAACAGATTAGTCATAAGAGAACCCAAAATGAAAGAAAACAAACAGAAGATAGAGGGAGGAACACAATGAAATGAGTTACATAAACCCAAAAAAGAAACAGGGAAAACGGTGAGTAGAAACCCCAACAAAACAAATAACAAAGTTTGAAGGCACTCTTTTGGGCCAACACTTTCCATACTTGTAATGAAGGAACAAAAATTCTAAAAAAAAGTGCCTCTTATAGAAAGAAGATATTGGAGCGAGTCTAGTGACAGTGTAACCCTTATCATTCTGTCAATCAGGATGCTGAAATATTTGGAGAGAAGCACGGACAAAAATCTGGACAAACAATATATACAAGTGGTTCATTCCATTCAAAGGCAAAACCGGGGAAATTTTGCTGACCCATCCCTACATAGCGAGAGTGCAAGACCGAGGCAAAAATCAAAAAGCAATGAAAGAGAAGAATATGGAAAGGCAAAAAGCAATAACTGGTGGTACTACGAAAAATTCTCAGCCAAACCTCTTGCTTGGAGGAGTGGAGGAACCTGCGCCATGAGACATCTGATAATTGAGATAAAACATACTGCTGCAATACACAAATGAAGTGATTGACTTGGTGCCTGAAACAAGGTAAAAATATTGTATATATCGCCACCGACCATTGATCTCAACATGCTTCATGATGAAAAGAAAAACAACAGTAAAAATCAATAGTGGAACTTTTTCCATTAGCTTACAGCTGCAAAGGAGCAGTTGAAAACTAAAAGCGCTTAAAAATTAAAAGCCACACTTTATATTTCCTCTTTTTAAAAAATAACGGTTATATCTGGCTAACCTTAACCAAATAGAATAACAATTATATCTTGTTACCTCAACTTTATTAGGGCGTTGAAGTGGTTCCAATCCATGTGATGTTGATCGCAGCTTCGACTGTCCATATGCCGGAAGTCCTATGAAGAAGCAGAGGAAGCAGATCGTGGACAATAAATCATCACCATAAATAAATACAATATGTATAAGAGAACACGACCTTCCATTTAGAAGGCATCTGGTTCCTTGGGAATTCTAATCTTAAACTGAGGACTAGAAGGGCAACTATAAAAACACGGGAAAAGCTAAAACCTGAAAGTATAAACTATCTCTTGATGATTACACACTTCTAATGGAACACAACACCCTCATGTCAACCGAGGAGATAAATTCTCCCATGATGTACAAAAGAAGAAGATATTGAGCTCAAATATCAAGCTGAAAACAGAACTATGGAACTGCGGATGAAGCAATTAATAACCAATCTGCTTTGACTAAAAAAAAATTTGCAGAATTTATACCCCCACCAAATTAAAAAAAAAAAAAAAAAAAACGGGGGAGGGTGGCACTGCACAGAATACCTTCAAAGAATACCATATATCAGTTAAAGATAGAGCAGCAAGCTTGACTTGTATCAAAAAGCTGAAGATTTTCGCATATATTGTCAATGCATTTGAGGTCAGTATAATACTGACTGGCCAATCAACCCTGTAACCCAGGCCTATGAAATCAAAGGAGTGGATACCTGCATATGCCAGACATTCACAACAGTTTAGATGAAAGATAACAAACCTGATCCTATTAAGTCATAAAGCATGAAAGTCAAAACAATAACATTATGTGTGAGGAATGTCTATTACGAAGCATATAGGACTTTGTTATGAAAAAAAGAAAACTGAAAAAGAAGAACTTTGACATACAGAGCTACTGACATAATGATATTTATTTAAAACTGAAAAACGGCATACCTAGAGAAGAATTCAAAACAGGAATGGGCAAATGACTTCTGTTGTAAACATACAAGCGATTCTTGTAAGCATCTCTGTCACAAGAAGACCTTTGGATAGATGACTCAAGCAATTTTTGGGCGTCCGCAGTTCTACGTTCCATATCACAGAAGAACCAATTCTGGTAGCATACAGAAGGAGAAGAAAAATAGAGAAAAAGAACCCAGGTCATGCTAACTGGTTGATAATTTTATATCTTCTTACTGCCAGACATGAAGAGATAGAAACGTACATGATGCCACAGAGACATAATAAACATGTCGGCCCAATCTGCTTTTTCCATAAAGTAATACCGATGCAAAGCTAAAAAATGCTCTTGTAAATAGAAACCTTTCTCGAGCAACTCAATAGTTAACCTGCTCACATAGTTGTAT
>JAOVYX010016859.1:0-23571 GCA_035668315.1 Drosera spatulata | reverse complement strand
AGAGGGAAATCCAGATCGAAGTCGCGAGGTCCTCGTGACTTGTCCCAGGTGGAGTGCTACAAGTGTCATGAAAAGGGATACATGAAAGCACAGTGTCCTCAGAATAAAAGCAGATCGTCCGAGAAATCATTCAGTTCTGCGAGTATAGCAGAGAATGTGGACAGTAGCGATGATGATCTCTACGTGACTTCAGGAGTTGCAGAGTCCCACAGTTTAGCATTGACAACTCGAGGTAATACTTTGTTAAATTAGTAGATTATGGATTCCGGATGCTCATTTCATATGTGCCGCGTGAGAGAGTGGTTTGATACATTGACGCCATGCAGTAGAGGTTTCGTGTTAATGGACAATGACGCGGTGTGTAGAGTTGCTGGGGTTTGAACTATTAAGGCCAGAATGTTTGATGAGGTAGTCGAAAAATTGGGGGATGTGTGATATGTCCCAGACCTTAAGAAAAATTTGATATCGGTCGGCTCTCTAGACTCAGTTAGTTGTGGGGTATCAATCAGAGATGGCATCATGAGGGTGTCAAAGGGATCGCTGGTGGTTATGAAGGTAGAGAAGACAGGAAATTTGTACAGATTGATTGGGAGCATAATTTTTGGTGGAGCTGCTACAGCTTCAGGTTCAGATTCACCTAGTGATGACCCCAAGCTTTGGCATATGCGGTTAGGGCATTTGAGTGAAGGTGGCATGGGACATTTTCACAAGAGAAATTTGCTGAAGGGGATGAAATCAGGTGAGCTCGAATTCTGTAAATTTTGTGTTTTTGGGAAGCAACATCGTGTGAGGTTTAAGCAAGGAGGTGCTAGATAATGTACATTCCGATGTCTGGGGGCCTATCAAGGACACATCAATAGATGGAGCACAGTACTTTGTGAGGTTTATTGATGATTACTTTAGAAGAGTGTGGGTATATTTCAAGAAGCAGAAGTCAGAGGTGTTTAGCATCTTCAAACAGTGGAAGGCTCGAGTTGAGACTTAGTCAGGGAAGAAGCTGAAGTATCTCAGGTCTGATAATAGCACAGAATACACAGATGGTCAGTTTGTTCAGTTCTGTAAAGATGAGGGTATCATCAGGCACTTCACGGTCAGGGATACGTCAAAGCAAAATTGAGTAGTTGAAAGGATGAACAGAACTTTGCTGGAGAGAGGTAAGTGCATGAGGTTGAATGCTGGTTTGCCTAAGAATTTCTGGACAGAGGCTGTTAACATAGCTTTTTCCCTCATCAACAGAAGTCCTTCTTCAACTATTGATCATCGCATTTTAGAACAGGTATGGTCTGCAAAACCTATTGATTATTCTATGCTGTGAGTTTTTGGGTGTCCTGTCTGTGTTCACATGCAGAGTTTTGAGAGATTTAAGATACATGCTAGATCAAAGCAATGCATCTTTCTTGGATATGAGGATGTTGTGAAGGGCTATAGGTTGTGGGATCCTGTAGCAAAAAAGAAAGTAGTCAGCAGAAATGTGGTCTTTGATGAAGGTCACATGGTAAAACAAAACAGGAAAGATGTTAATGTCAATGATAAGCAGATCGAGATAGAGCTTCCAGAGATGAATGAACAAGTTTCTGATCAGCAGGGCTCGACAGAGATTGATCAGGTTGAGCAGGTTGAAGCTGATACAATCCCAGTGCAATAGCAGGAGCCATACAGTATTGCCTCAAGTAGAGATGAGCGGAATCCGAAGGCTCCTGAGAGATATGGTTTTGAAGACATGCTTACTTTCGCATTGGTTGCTGGTGGAGGTGATCCTAGTTCTTACCATGAGGCTATCAACTCAGATGACCGTGATAAATGATTGACAGTTATGATGGAGGAAATGGAGTCGCTCAAGAGGAATCAAACTTGGGAGTTGGTGAAACTTTCAAAAGGAAAGAGGCCAGCTGGTTGCAAGTGGGTGCTCAAAATTAAGGAGGGTGAGAAATACAAAACTCGTCTAATGGTTAAGGGTTTTTTCTCAGAAAGAAGGTATAGATTATAACGAGATTTTCTCTCCATTGATGAAGCACACATCTATTCGATTGATCTTGATATTGGTCGTAGTTTTTTATATAGAGTTAGAGCACATGGACGTAAAGACTGCATTTCTTCATGGTTTCTTAGAGGAGACCATCTACATGAATCAGTCGGAGGGGTTCGTGGAACCTGATAAAGAAGGGGTGGTTCGCAAGCTGAAGCGATCGTTGTATGGCCTGAAGTAGTCGCCAAGATAGTGGTACAAGCGATTTGATGGGTTCATTATTTCTCACGGATATTCTCGTAGTGAGTATGATCCTTGTATTTATTTCCGCTTTTGTGATGTTAGTTCTGTTGTGCTGATTAGTCTCTATATAGATGATATGCTGATTGCTTCGAAGAATAGAGATGCAATTCTTCAGCTGAACCAGATGTTGAGTGCAAAATTTGAGATGAAGGATCTTGGTGCTGCAAAAAAGATCCTAGGCATGTAGATTGTTCGTGAGAGCATCAAAGAACCTGTGGCTTATTCAGAGAGGCTACATTGAGAAGATTTTGGTGAGGTTCAACATAAAGGTTACAAAATCAGTTGTAATTACTTTGAGTGCTCAGTTTAAACTGTCAACTCAACAGTGTTCAGATTCAGATGAAGAGGTGGAGCGTATGTCTCGTGTGTCGTATGCTAATGCGGTAGGATGTCTCATATATGTTATGGTGTGTACTCGTCCAGATATTGCTCAAGCTGTTGGTGTAGTTAACAGGTATATGGTTAATCCAGAAAAAGAGCATTGGAATGTTGTGAAGTGAATTCTGTGATACTTGGTTGGAACTACAGATTATGCCATCTTGTTTGATGGTCAGGAAGCGAAAAGGGATATAGTTGGTATGATGGATGCAGACTATGCAGGTGATTTGGATTTCAAGAGGTCTACCAGCGGATATGTGTTTACTTTCAGTGGTGATCTTGTGAGTTGGAGGTCAGTCCTACAGGATGTGGTTGCTCTGTCCACCACAGAGGCGGAGTATATAGCTTTGACTGAGGCAGGAAAGGAGGCTATTTGGCTCATGAATATAATGCAGGAACTTGGTTTCATGCAGGAGATTGGTGTCTACGTGTTTTATGACAGTCAGAGTGCAATCTATTTGGCCAAGAATCAGGTTTACCATGCTCGGACAAAGCATATTGATGTGAGGTTTCACAAGATTCGAGAACGGATGGATTTTAAAGACATAGATTTACGGAAGGCTCACACAAAGGACAACGCAACGGATATGCTAACCAAGAGGGTCACAAAGATCAAGTTCAAGCGGTGTTTGGACTTGATTCATGTCACTTCATGCTGAATGGTGTGGTGGTGCATCCCTCCACACGAATAAGGGATGCAAAGACGTGTCTAGTTATGACACGGGAGGATCGTTAGTTGGATTTACTGGTTGTGGTGCGTATACTCAAACCAAGGTGGAGATTGTTGATGTTGCCTTGAGTATTCGGAGGTTTGAGGAGCATCAGGCGCGCAAATGATCAACACAGGGCGGATTTGACCTAGGTTGCGGGCGCGACAGGTGTCGCGGACATGACATATATTCTGTCGCGGGCGCGACGGGTGATCATGGCTGTTTTATTTGCGGACCCTATAAATAGCTTGTTTTTATGGTTCTATTGATGATCGACGATCGTAGAGCGACGGAGGCGATTATTGGTCGATTTCAGAGACTTTTGAGTGCACACAAAGTGAGATTGAGCGATCAGGTTCAGGAAACGCTGTAAACTACGTTTTGATAGTGGATTTTCGTTCTCCGTGGGTTTTTTTCTTTCCTTGAGGGTTTTTTCCACGTAAAATCTGATGTTATTTACTTACTTGTTGATCTTGTTTGGTTATTTTATTATTCCGTTTTTTTCGTATTTTGTCTCGAATTGTAATTCGCAACATGTTGCTATTTCAAATAGCTTGCATAGACTAAGTTCAACTGGAATACATCTTTGAATCTTTTGAAAATCGTATGGCAAATGGTCATAGCCACTGAGAGTCTCAAACTAATTTTGAGTCTTTTTTCGAGTTACATTATTCTTACATTATCATTGAAATATTGACACATATCCATTCATGTAGCAGTCCATATATGTCATGGTTGGCTGGTTATGCTTGCGGCTCATATGGTACTTGCATAGCTGTACATTTACAACTTATTTGATGTTTGAGCTCCTAATTTCAATACAGCTGGTCTATACTTGAAATGCCAAAAGACAATTTTGTATTTATATATATTTTAATAAACTGTCTAATTTGACTGTACTGGATTTGTGGGCTTGGACCAAGCAGCGATACTACAGTTTGTGGTACCCTTGAATGTCGCAGTCCATATACACCTAGTAAATTATGACCAAGTTGTTCGCGTCAACCATGTTCCCGATGTTCTGATAATTGTCGTATCCGCCTCGATCCCATCAAAATCATGTTTAGTCGTGGTTGGCTGTGGTTCAAAGGTAAAATCTCTGTAATTTTTAAAGTCAAAATGACCTTTCTTATTTATAGGTCTTTTGATTCGGTTTTTGTTTCAGATTCCAAACAGTTTCCTTGACGATAGATGCACGCCCCCTTGATGTTACCTTCGTTGTTCTCTCATAGCAACTGATCACTAGTCATGACTCACGACTTCTATTGTTACGAATTTTTTCGGACAATTGTGACTCTAGTGCGATTTTATACTTGCAGGAGATTTGCTGCTGAGTTCCATAAATATGTACGAAAGCATGCCAATCTTGTCATGATAGGTGCGCTCACACGCAATGGTTGGTTTGACTTATTTTTGCCTCGGGAGAGCCGACAGGGGAGTATGTATGAATAAGCGATGTCGCCATTAGAAGCTGCAAAGAGTTCTACCTGCTGTAGTTGATGACATGGTTACAAAATGGTTTAGATACCGAGTTTAAGGAAGGCAAGATGTGCACAGGTTTACTTTGGTGGCAAACAACAAAAAGGTTATTCATAGAATGTTTGCTATTCCTATACTACAAAAAAGAAAAGAAAAAATATGCAACAACGTTGCAAGATTGAAATACAATGTGGAACAAGTGTTCAGTATTAAGAAGCGAAGTCCCAACTCTAGTGCGTTTCTTGTTCTAATTGTGCAAGGAAATTCCGGCCCAAAGCAGTATATATGACCCTTGATAAGCTTTCATTGATTCTTCAAATTCGGCATGAAACATTTCCAATGAGATTCTCTGCCTAATTCTAAGTCGTGTGCCTTTTGTGGAAGGATGATTGTTTCTTTAGATTTTCTGGACTATGTCTTTCCAATGCCCACTTCAAGAAGTATTTAATTAGTAAACTGGAAAAACACAGGACCTGATATAAAAGAAGACCATATGAAGCACTTCTCTTCCATATAAAGGGCTTTTGGTTTAGAGGTTTTGCAATTAACGTCGGTTTTTGCTGGACAATAACTGTTAGGATTAAGCGTCTTCAAAGATGATCACAAACACGAACCAAGCAAATACTAAGAGAATCAAAGAATAACAAACGTATAAAATAACATACGAATTTATATAAAAAAATCCTCGAGAGGAAGAATCATCCACAGAAAAACTAATCACTAATCAAAATCCGATTACAATGTTCGTCTCTATCTAAATCCATTTGATCTCGCTTATTCTAAAGGAATATCTGTGTTTTGATTTCACTCTCTCATGCATAATAAACCTCATACAAGGATGTATATATATAAACCACTAATAAAACAGAAAAAATAAATCTCGAAATATAACCCGCATGGCCCACACGGGCCGCATCTGCCTTGTACGATTGTGCCAGGATGTGCTTAGAATGAGCAGGAATCCGGTCGTGCCATAACACACGACCAGAAGACGTTGTGTTCAGAGACATCAAGTTGCGGCTATGCATGGCCGTGCCATCATGCACGGATCGTGTATATCAGCATATCCCTCTTCTTAGCAAAACACAATAACTGGTCTATTCTTTCAAGAGAACTTTAACGGCAACATCAACGATCTCCACCTTGTCGTAAAGAGCTCGAGAACTAATTTGAATCTTCGAATCACAACAAGCAAACTGATAGAGTAACCTCGTACCTTAATCCTAGGACGACCTTGCATCCCTTTCTAAGTGGTAAGGGACGCTCCACCACGAGCTTAATAAAAGGTGACATTGATCAAGTCCAAGTAATGTTTGAACTTGACTGTTGGAACGAACTTGGTATATCCGCGACATTCTTCTTAGCGTGAACTTTAACAAAGTTTATATCTTGAGAATTCATCCATTTTCGAATTTTGTGATATCTCATATCAATATGCTTTATCCTAATATGATAGACCTGATTTTAGTCAAATAAATGGCACTCCTACTGTCACACAACAACCTAACATTTCCCGGTTCGAAACCTGTTTCCTATACAATATCTTTAATTCACAATGTCTTTCTGTCAAAGACATGTACTCCGGCTCACTAATTGACAACGCCATAACATGATGCAACAGAGATCTCCAACTGATATATATAAGCTCTACTACCAACATGAGCCGGAGGGAGTTCTGTTCACTGGGTATAAGCACCTCACCTGTACCGTGTACCGTGTGAATCGTGATAATTGAACAGAATCTCTCGAAACAAATCACCAATTGACAAACGCCAATCGAATCAAAATTCGTTTTTTTCCCCAGTGGGGGCAACAGCTGCTGTATAACAACGCCTCTTTTCTTCAACTACCTCTCAAAAACCCCCAATACTCTTCCACTTCATCTTCTTCTTCTGCAATCCATCAACCCAATTCTCCAAATCCCCTCGTCAAATCTCAATCAGAATGCATAATCTCGCAGCATCACCGCCAACTCTCCCAATCCCCACCAATGCATCACCATCATATCCATCATCATCATCGGTTCCCTTCCCAATCCGTGTTCAATTCACAAATTCCTTCAAAACCCAGAATTCTTTATCCCTCAATCGAAATGGGTACCGATTATTTTCCATGATTCATCGTTCTAAGCCCACCGATTCAAGAAACGGGTTTTCGAGGAAACTTGGAGTTGAAGACGGAGGAGTTGAGGTTGATGCTGGGTATGGAGTTGGTGACGGTGGTGAAGTTGGATTTGAAGTTGGAGGTGGATTCGGAATCGGAGATAGAGATATATATAGAGATATTGACATTGCCACACTTGGTAATCTCTGTGTCGATATCGTACTGAATGTGCCTAAGCTTCCTCCGCCGGAGATCAATGAGAGGAAGGATTATATGGATCGGCTTTCGGCTTCTCCGCCTGACAAAGTTGGTAGTTTTTCGGTTATTGTGTTTCTTTAGGACTTGATTTGTTTGTGGTTTCTTTTTGGTTTGATGATTATATGTTGGATAACAAATTTCTTGCGTTGCTGGATTTGTATGCTAAGATGTTTTGTTTTTGTGCCCGATTGTATCGGATGTTTTGCTGTTGTGTGTTGGTTTCGATCATGGGGAACCAGGTGTCTTAGTTTGTTAATCAAGAACATTGTCCTTGCGGTTTCTTGGCTTTGGTATATTATTTGTGGTCTTTTTGGTAGTTGAGCTTAGGTTCTGTATTGATTTTGCTCTTCGACAAGTTCTAAAGAACGAACTTGAGCTATTGATCATACTCTACTGTCAATGAGGTCGTGGACATATGCACAACACAAATAAATTTATGAAGTAACATCTGTGTATATATTCCTCCAGTGGATCCTAGTATGAAGGGCAAATCTGCCGCTCAGCCGCTGAGTGGCTATTATTGTGATTCTTGCTTGATTCATTTGAGGGAGATCAGTCATCTGGTGTTTGTTCATTTAGGCTTACTAAAATTTCAACTCTAAAATCATATTCATGTTGCTCTTCGTCTATCGATTATGAGATGGAGTTGACCCGGTATGCCTGGTTGGATTTGTGTTGCGCTTGGCCTTAGTCTACAAGTTCATATGTTGTATCAGTTAACTTTGCTAACCAAATTTATATTAGATGTAATATTGATACTATCTTTGGATGTTCTTGGTTTTAAATGTTGTGACATGCTGGTACTTGATGATCTCCATCTCCATCTCCATCTCCATTGATAAATAAAATAGATACATTCGCTATGAAATAAAATAACAGGAGTTACTGGATGAAACAAATAGGTACTTCACACTGGGAAAACTGTTATTCTTGTTTTTAATATAGGTAAAGGCAATGAGAGGTCAATAGGTCTTGATTCAGTTTCGCTATGACAGTTGAATTGATATTGAACCTTTGCTCAGACCCATGAAATTTGGTCATTGATATTTTTGTTTATTCTGTCCATAACCTTTGTGTATGCTTCTATTTGAAGATATTAAAAAACATGAGTTCAACATCTTAGAAAAGGTAGCACAAGAACAAGGATTAGTATAAGTTTAGACAACGAGAAAGCTTACTTGAAGCACCTGTGCCTGTTTGCTTATTCTATCAACAGGATGGTTTTCTAGGTTTTTGGTTTGTTATTCGGTTGAATAAGTAAACCTGTGTTGTCTAGCTTATTGGTCTGGAATGCTGGTGCACTTAAATTGATCTTGTTTTTCCATGTAGAGATATTGGGAAGCTGGTGGCAACTGCAATACTGCTATCGCAGCAGCGAGACTGGGCCTTAAGTGTGTAGCAATTGGTCATGTAGGTAGTGAGATTTATGGTAATTTTCTCTTGGATGTGCTGAATGATGAGGGTATTGGTGTTGTTGGGATGAGTGGGAATCTGGATGCGGTTGACAGTGCTGCTGCTGAGTATGAGACACTTCTTTGCTGGGTTTTGGTTGACCCTCTACATAGACATGGCTTTTGCAGGTATATTTGAGTTTCACTAGCTAGTGTATTTTTATTTGCTCACTCACATTTTTTGATGGGGTCCAGAAACGACTTTGACTATGTAGCTGGTCTCTGATTAGTTGAGTTTTTGTTTCCTCACCAGTCGGGCTGATTTTAGCAACGAGCCTGCTTTTAGCTGGATGAATGCACTGATATCAGATGTCAAGGCAGCTGTCCAACGGACAAAGGTTTTGTTTGTCAATGGCTATGGATTTGATGAGCTCTCCCCTAGTCTGATTGTCGCGGCACTGCAGTATGCAGTCGAAGTTGGGACTTGTGTCTTCTTTGATCCTGGACCTCGGGGGAAGTCTCTCTCGCTCGGGACACCTGAGCAGCAATCGGCTCTAGGCGGCTATCTAAGGATGAGTGATGTTATTCTTCTAACTTCTGACGAGGTAAGAACTTGTATCATACTAATTCATTTGGTACAGTTAGTTGTACAAATATCTGCCAGGCTTAAAATCCTGTGTATATGAATGAAAATGCCAGGCTGAAGCATTGACTGGTATCAGCGATCCAATATTAGCCGGGCAAGAGTTGTTGAGAAGGTCGGACCGCGCCAAATGGATTGCTGTCAAAATGGGCACCAAGGGTTCAATACTGATCTCTTTGTCTGGTGTGTCTTATGCCCCGGCATTTAAGGTGAGGATCCTTCTGCCTCGTCGTTGTTACATTTACATCTTTCTTTGTTTTATGTTCAAATATAAAGTATCTATATCCCTCGCCTAATGCTGGAAAGTTACGCTTTTGTGTAAGATGGGTTTTCTTATTGTTACCATAGTAGGTACTAGGTATGAGTATGAAAACGTGTCAGGAGTTCAAATTTTACTATAGATCACCGGTTTTCTTTTTCTTATGTCTCAATTAATATCCGAGCATTGGTAGGTCTGACATGAACAACTTGGTTCAGGGTGTGATCACTTTCATTGTATTCGTACCTCCTCTTTTGCAATGTCTTTGCACATAATGATCCACTCGTCTTGTTTGGAGGTCGTTACATTAAAAGAATAGTAATACCTTTTATGACCAGCTGTTAGTTTAACTTGCTGAAGTAGATCGAGTTTTTTGCTTCTGAGTATTACACATATTCTTAGCTCATATACTTAAGCAGATTGAACTGAAAAGCTCAAGCAATATAAATTAGAAACTCATAGGAATGATGTAATGACAAACTATTGGCTCTTCTATCATTTTTAATGTCAAAGGTCCAACAAACTCATTTCTGTGGTATGTGATGTTAATTGTTATTTCTGGAAATGCCACAGGTGAGGGTTGTTGATACTGTAGGATGTGGAGATAGCTTCCTTGCGGCGATTGCATATGGTTTTGTGCACAAGATGCCCAAACTTCACACGTTAGTATTAGCTAATGCAGTTGGTGCGGCCACTGCCATGGGCTGTGGTGCTGGTAGGAATGTAGCAACCTTGAAACAAGTTGTGGAACTGATCAAGGCCGGTGATCTAATTGAGGACACCGAATTCGGGAAGGAGATTCTCGACAAATGCGCAGATGTCCAGGAGATTACATTGCTCTCAAAAATGATGGTAAATGGAGGAGTTGATAGGGTAAACCGATTGTCTTTTGAAGATGTGGTCCCCGAGCTTCTGACTAGGCTCGAGTCTGTAGAAGTAGAAGAAGCACTGCCTTCTTGACAGCGGCTACGGTACGGATTCTGATTGTATTTAGGAGATATGGGTTTTTTCTATAGGTCAGTTGTAGGGTTATGATCAAGGAGATCCGATTCAAGACAACCGAGGTCGACTTGTTTACTTCTTTTCCCATTTTACCTGGGGTGATTGGTATACATGATAAACCATTGTCTTTGCCACCATTTTGCTGAGCGCTGAAAAGTTTGAAGAAAATTTGGAGGAAACTATGATCACAGCACAAGTTGTTGAGTAGTCTTCTTCATCAAAGCCTCATAGGGATCACTTCCTGGGAATATCACAAGTTGCTGCGTTTAGCTTCTTTTTTGTCTGCCTGTGAGGGGAACCTCCCTTTTTCCTTCTGAATAATATGATATGAAGGAATTGTATAACTGATATGCTCCGATTTTGAGTATATACCCTAAACCCTAACCCCCAAAACCCTAACCTGCTGCTGCATTACAATTTCTTGCAGCATCTTCCTTGCTTATCGATGTAGTTGACAGCATTCTTATATGCCTTTATGGTCTCCGTCTGTTAGTGACTTGGTCGTGCGTATACACGTCGTCTTTCAGGGTTTTGTCTTCGCTAGTGTTTACCTCGAATTTTTTGCAAGAATCTATAATGGGCTCATCCACCCATCAGTTTCACCACTCGATTAGTTGAATGGCCTCAAGAATCTATAATACAGTATGAATGAAATTCTATCTTAGCACGACTTTTTATTTGGGATATTATGGGAAGGAAAACATGAGAAGAGCTAGTTATAGTTGTCGACGAAGATATGTCATACTCCATTGCCAATAAACGATCAAGTCATGTCATGTAAGTGACAAAATTGATATTCATAATTCACAGAATATATTTCAAAAATTATCTGAGTATTAAAGATAATTTTTATTGATCTTTAATATAAATATATATTTCAATTGACGATAAAATAATCTTGAGTTTTATCATTCAACAGTAAAGATTAAAATCTTAAACTCTTAAATAAAAAGAAAAAAGAAGTTTACCAAAAATACCCTTCGAGCACCAGTGGATTACCTTGTATATCCCCATCGAGAATTTGCCCTCGTAACCCTTCAAAATCTCAATCGCTGCCACAATCCCCCGTCGGCTATTTTCCCCTTCCCTTCTTCCGGCCTCTTCCCTGCGAATTCCTCAATCTGCCCTTTTGCCCTTCTTCAAAATTCTCTCAAAAGGTCAGTCGTTTTCTCTCTCTCACTTTTGCCCGCAAAATTCAAACTGCCCACTCTCCCCGTTTTCTTCCACCTCTAACCCTATCCTCTATTGTTCTTTGTTATAATTTCGTTAATCGCTTGCTGTTTTCGTGTTTTGAAGGTGCTTTTTTGATATGGGTTTTGGGGATAGTTTGAAGCTTGTTGCAGTGTGATGTGAACCGGGGTGGGGTTCTGTGTGCCATTGTTGTTCTATGAATTTTTTGATTTTTTGATTTTTCGCGGTGTTTATTGTGATCCTGTTGCTTTGGATTTTGAGACAAGGGGCACATTATAAGACTTTTGCTAGTATGTTTGCCTCTGTGAGCGTAAGTGATGTGTTATCTTCTTAGTTGTGTGCTATCCATGTCTGTTGGTCATGACGTTCGATTTCGATTCATGAAAGTTGTTGCTTTGTGGGAGAAAATTGCTCATTATTGATGGAAAACTACGGAGCATTGCAACTTTTGGCACTGGAAGAAATATCAGATTTAAAGAAGCTCTTGTTCAGTTTAGGGTTCAAATAAGTTTGCACTTCTTTTCTGCTTGTCTCCGTATGTCACGTTCAGGTGCATCTAGGGCTTGTTTTCGAGGCTGCGATACATTAGAAATAGGATTCGAAAAGGTCAATTCCATGTTTCATGCCATATTATATATTTTTTTGGTAAATTCTTCTCCATTCGGTTGGATAAGAGGCCGAAAGGAACAAATACTTTTATGTTTCAGCACAACTTGGTGACACGGCAAAATAGCTCTCCATTACGCTGATAGATTGCGTATCTCTCTGCTTGGTTTCTTCATCTGCATAAGAAGGTAGTATAGGACATAAAAGGATCATGACCATCTAGGGAGAATAAACGATCATTGTGGCTCTTGTTGTTCAACACTTGCACTTGTTTTCTGAATTTATTGTTGAACAAAGAGAAGTTCTGTCTTCTGATGCATTGCTTGTCTTCTGCAGGTTGCCCGGGAGCACCTTCCCTAGTTATTTAGTGTGTGCTCGAACTGCATGTCTGATCTTTCATTCTGACTGAGTGACTCTTGGCAACTCACGAGTTACGTCAGGAGGAGAAACATGATCCACCTCTTGGGCAAAAGCAACAATTTGGATTTTTGCATGATAACAATGTCGATATGGGGCCGAATCAGAAGTTAGAAATCAGGCAAACCCTTGATCACGGTATGGATTTGGGTCAGAGTGATGCCAGCTGCCTCAGCTTAGTGGAGAGCAATGAGCCTGATTGTGATCTGGATATAAACCTTGCAGGTGATAAACAAATGATGACTGTTTCGGTCCATGGCAATGATGTTACATCAAAAAATATATAAGTAGGCGTGATTGTCAACATGAGAATGGTGTAGAAGAGGGAGTTGAGAATAAAATTGAGAACGATCACAATAGAGAACATCATGGGGCCGCTGATAAAGCTCATGGTGACTATGGCAATCACTTGGATTTGGTTCTTGCAGATGAGAAAGGTGGCTTAGAACATGAGGATGCTCAAGATTTTCAGAAGAACCTTATATTTGAAATCGACAATAATCAAGAGATGGGTCTCCTAGCGCCCATCTTGAATTTTCAGGAGCCTGAGCTATTCCTCTCTCCTCCTGCTGTCCAGTCAAGGACTACTGTTCCGACTGCTGACCACCATTACGTGTCGGGCAAGAGTTTTCAGATGTGAAGAGCTGCAGGAGGGCATTGAGAGACGCAGCCATTGCTCTTCATTATGAGATGAAAACAATCAAGTCCGATAAGAATCGCTTCACTGCAACATGTGCAATTGAGGGATGCCCGTGGAGGATTCATGCTGCTAAGCTTCCAGGTGTTCCTACATTCACAATCAGAACTCTCTATGGTAATCATACATGTGGTGGGATAGATCACTTGGGCCATCAACAAGCATCAGTTGAATGGGTAGCTAATTCTGTTGAGCAACGACTAAGGGAAAATCCGTCATGCAAGCCGAAGGATATCCTAGAGGAGATCCACCGGGTTCATGGGATCACTTTATCTTGCAAGCAAGCTTGGAGGGGGGAAGAAGGGATCATGACTGCTGTGCGTGGGTCACTTGAGGAAGGATACCGGCTTCTTCCCCGATATTGTGACCAGATTCGGTGAACAAATCCAGGTAGCATAGCTCAAGTTTATGGAAACCCAGTGGATAACAGTTTCCAATGTATGTTTGTGGCATTTCAAGCATCAATTTATGGATTTTTGAACGGGTGTCAGCCCCTGCTTGGACTTGATAGCATGATGTTGAAGAGCATGTACCTGGGGACCTTGCTTATAGCGACTGGTTTTGATGGAGATGGTGCTCTATTTCCCTTGGCCTTCGGAGTGGTTGATGAGGAAAACGATACCCGTTGGATGTGGTTTCTTTCTGAGCTACATAATCTCCTCGAGTATAACAACGCGAACATGCCTAGGCTTACCATCTTATCGGTTATACATAACGGTATAGCTGATGCAGTGGAAGCAAACTTCCCGACCGCCTTTCATGGAATCTGCATGCATCATCTTACTGAAAGTTTTGCAAAAGAGTTCAATAACAAAGAGCTAGTCAACCTCCTATGGGATGCTGCTAAAGCTCTCACTCCTGCCGAGTTTGATTCAATAATCCTTGAAATGCAGGTGATATCATCGGATGCAGCCCACTGGGTCCGGAGCATCCCTGCTCGTCAGTGGGCCACTGCATATTTCGAAGGGACCCGATTTGGGCACCTTGTTCTGAACGCTGTTGAGTCAATCAGCCCATGGATTCTAGAAGCTTCCGGGCTCCCGATAGTTCAGATGATGGAATCCATACGTCGGCAGCTAATGGCATCGTTCCACGAGCGGCGTGAGATGAGTATGCTATGGACGAGCACCCTTGTGCCAACTGCTGGGAGGCAAGTTCTGGAGGTGATAGACCAGGCGCAAAACTACCAGGTTTACAGGGCAAATGATGCAGGGTTCGAGGTTATTTCCCTTGAAGGAAGCAACACTGTGGATATCAGAATCAGGTGGTGCCACTGCAATGGATGGCAAAAACACGGCTTGCCCTGCACTCACGCTGCAGCTGCTCTGGCTTCCTGTCGGCAGAATGTGCATAGGTTCACCGAGAGCTTCTTCACGGTCGCGTCTTACAGGAAAGCTTATTCTCAGGTTATTCATCCCATTCCTGATAAGAAACTATGGAATGAGTTGATGCTGCCCCTAGGTCAAGATAATCAAGGAGTGATTGATGTTATCATTGAGCCTCCAAATTGATTCGGCCGCCTTCCAGGCCAAGGAAAAGACGGATCCGTGCTGAAGATCACGGTCGTGTGAAGCGGGTTGTGCACTGCAGTCGTTGCAATCAAACAGGACACTTTAGGACAACGTGTACAGCTCCGGCATAGTTACTTTTGCTAATTGCTTAAATAGCTTAGTTTTTGTCAGGCTTCAGAATTGATATCCCATTTTGTGATCGGATTAAAGCCGGCGTAGTGAATTGGCTGCATATTTTGGGAAGATATGTCTATCTCAATTTCTACTTGCAGAGTCCCTCGTATCATTTTATTTTCCCGAACTCTTAAGATCCTCAATTACAAAACATATGACAAACACTAAATCCCCACCTTTTCGATGTCCTCAATGGTCTAATCTTCGAAAAAAATAACATCTCTGTTTCGAATGAGTTTTGTGCTATTGGATCCCATAACTAGAAACAAAATTCATCACTCGGATAGTCAAAAAATGTACATTGAGATATGTATAAATACTTTGTATCCAAACATCTGTAAGTGCTGATAGAACACGCCTCTTCCTCTCCAAACTCTTTCAAGAATATCACCGTTTAAAGAACTGGAAGGAGAATGGTTGATCAAGTAACTAACTGTCAGCAACGCCTCGCCCCAAAAAGATTTATGGAGCTTCGCATGAGAGAGCATAGAGCGTATCTTTTCTAAGATGGTTCTGTTCATTCTTTCTGCAACTCCATTCTGGCGAGGTGTCTTGGGAATCGTCTTCTCAAGCCTGATGTCGTGCTTCCTGCAGTATTCCTCGAACGGACCTCTTTACTTGCCATCATTGTCTGCTCTGACACACTTGAGCTTCCTTTCAATTTATCATTCCACTCTGACATGGAACTCCTTGAACATGTCTAATATCTGGTCTTTAATTTTCAAGACACAAACCCAAACCTTTCTACAATGATCATCTATAAAAATACTAAAATAATATGTATCACCTAGAGATCTCTTTATCATAGAGCAGACATTTATATGCACAGTTGAGTATATTCTTTCTTCTATACAGATGAAAAGAAAGAAATGATACTATATGTTATTTTCCAGCTATGCAATTAACACAAGATTTTAAAGGAATATCTTTCACGTCAGGTAGAAGTTGCTTACATGCAAGAATCTGCAAGTTCTTCTCGCTGATGTGACCGAGCCTCTTATGCAGTCACTATTTTAGATGTCTCATTATTTCTCATTCGCACAAGACCATAGTTATCATTTTTGTAAGATGAAAAGAAATCGATGTACGAAGTAAGATGAAATGAGACACCAGAGTCTACCACTCAGTCTGAGTCTGGACAAGTGAGGTTTATGAAACCGCTATCCGAAAAGAGATACGGTTCATCCATGGTTACAACAGAAGTGATACTTGTCTCATTGTTATACTCTCCCTTCGCAAGTTTACCTTCGGCCGTGTCGTTTTTGAACTTTTTGCACTCGTTTTTTTTGTGGTCTGACTTGCCGTAATAATAGTAAGTGAATCCCTTTCGAGTCTGGGACTTCTATCTCTCCTTGGACTTATCGTCTTGCTGGAAAATCCTTCCTTTATTCCGTCCACGATGCTTCGTCACATGAGCATCTGAAGAGGTGGACGGGTTGAGCTCCTTCTTCCTGATTTTTTCGTTCAACATATTGTCTTTCACAATGTTCATTGTGAGTATTTCTTCAGGAGCGGAGTTACTCAGTGACACCACCAATGTCTTCTCAGCTATCAGTTAAGGAGCTTAATAACAACAATGCTTACATCTCATCATCAAACTTTAACTCCATACCTGTCAACTGATTGACATTACTCTGAAATCATTCAGGTGCTCTGCTACATTACGGTCATCTATGAACTGTAACTTCACTAGCTTCCGCATCATAAAAGATTTAGTTATCGCAATCTGACTCTGATACATTGGCTCGAGTTTTTCCCATAGGGTAAAAGCATCGATGTCGTTGGTCATATGTTGGAAGACACTTTGATCGATGTATTGTCTGATCACACCAACAGATTTGCGTTGTAACAACGCCCAAGCTTTCTCCTACTTGTTAGCGGGTTTCGTTTTGATTACGATCGACTCGTACAAATCCTTACAGCAAAGGATATCCTTCATTTTGGGCTTTTACATTGAATAGTTCGATGAGGTCAGTTGAATCATGCCACCAATGCTAGCTCCGTCTTCTATTTTAATCAGCACAGTAGTTCGACCGCACTCCGGTTAAATTAACCAGAGCTCTGATACCAGTCTGTTGAAAAAAGTTAGTATAAGACGCAGCGAAAATTGTCCGGCACTTTTCCCTCACCGTGCAGTTAAAATGGGATAATTAAATAGCGTAAAATAAATAGAGAATACACCAAGATTTTTACGTGGAAAATCCCTAAAAATAAAGAGATAAAAATCACGGGACCGTTGTGGTATTAAAATATCCACTAAAAAGGGATTACAAATTTCATCCCTAGGTTTTGTTAGAGGATTACAATTATCAAGATTACTCACAGTAATTTTTTCTTCTCTACCGGGTTAAAACATATACGCGTAGAGAATTCCACTCAATACTCATGTTGTGGTATTAAAATATCTACTAAAGATGGATTACAAATTTCATCCCTAGGCTCTTCTAGAGGATTATAATAATCAGGATTACTTACGGTAATTTTTTCTTCTCTACCAGGTTAAAACATATACCCGTAGAGGATCCCACTAAATACTCAAAATTGAATATTTTTCTCACCTTTTCTCTAATGGAATTGTATGTTTGTGATACTGTGATGAACCATTAGAGCCGTAGGAAGAACCACCTCCAGTACAACGGCCAACAGAACAAGGGACGCGAGACATTATACGAAAGAACGCAGACCATCTATCAAATATCCTGACACAGTGTATGTGACAGTGACCGATGAAGGAGAATCAGAGAGCTACAGGAGAACCAAGAGGTGTTAGATATACTATCATATTTATGGGTCTTTTACCATTAGTTCGAACTTTCAGTAAAGTTGATTCCGACAAGAGGTCATCCAAGACAAACTTTTATTGCTTGGCTTCTGCTAAAAGATGGTCTTAGAACCAAGGATCGGCTGTTGGAAAGAATATCATCCTGGATGATGTATGTGAATTATGTACGGAAGAGGTTTGAGACTAAATATCACCTCTTTCTACCATGTGATTATGCAGTTGTTATATGCAGGGAAGTACTTCCAGTGCTCATGGTGAAATGTTTTAGCAATTCAGTGTTCCTGGATGATATGATGGGTAAGAGTCTCCAACGGTTTATCGAATTTTGCCAACATGCGAAGAAGACTGATATCTTATGCCTGCCACTCTCTACGGGATGTGAAGAGAAAGAAATGAGAGGATTTTCAAAGCGAAAACAAGGGGACCAAATCGGTTATAGTTCAAGATATACTCAAGAGACATGATTGTTGGTTTAGTTTTCAATATATATGATGTGTTAGGGCGCTGAGGAATGCATAGCAAGCTTATATGATCTGTAAATGATAGGCGTGGAGCTGAATGAAAATATAACTCGTGTTTACAAAAAATAATCTCATTGAAAGAAAGGCTAGTGATGAGCAGAAGGAAGCTGCAACTGGTTATGCTGTATGAGTATTGGAGAGAAAGAAACATGAGGATATTCAAGAAAAGAGTTTCTTCAACCAGTAAATCTCGGCGTGAAGATAACATCAATCAGTTAGAGATGCAGGGGAATGCTGCTGTTTTCTGATTTGAGTATCCCATGTACTTACCAGCATACCTTGCTTAGAAATGATATTAGGCACAGGGAATCAGGGATGTAGAATATGCATGCTCTGCTTAGCTCTGTAAGCTGTTGGAACATTTGAGAACAATGAATCACAGGACCAAGAAATTAGTCTCATTCGATCATATCAAAGTGATCAGAAGCAGTGCTTGAACTGATTTTACAGTTGATTATACCTCTAGGATTATACTCTATATTTGAAGTGGAAGAAAACAGCAGTGCTCATTGAGATTCACCTGTCTGCAAGACTGCAACATATATGTTGTTGATATACGTAAACAATTTAATTTGCAAGCTTCATTCATACTAACATGAAAGCGTACTCAGCGTCCATCTGTTGTCAACGTTCCTGGTGAAGTTGGAATCAGGAGTAGGCGCTGTTTCAATTTCCTACTCTTACATAAAAGAATTTTGGGAATATGGCAAGTCAATCAGAGCACTGCTTGGGTCACAGTATGCTTTGGAGATGCTAGTTGAGAAAGGTTAAGTTTGATTCAGAAGATTAAAAGTTATAAGGAGAAACAATATTATCAAATTATTTGTAACTTGGATGCTGATTTGGACTAATTACAAAAGCGAATGAAAGAGAAGACTACTGCTATTGAAACTATATTTGCTAACACTCATCTTCTTTACTTCTATTGCAGCTGAAATGTTTTCGCCATTTATATCTGCGAAGATTGGGATTGTTCATCTACTGAACCATTGCGATTCTTTTGTACATGCTTGGTTACATGTGTTTGATTGATTGTACTTCTTTTCTTCGATTACAAATTGCTTTGCTGATATGTGATTTGAAGCATGCAAGAAAGATTTTGCATGCTTGAAGATACACGAACTGGACTAGGAATCTGATGTAATTGTGCTTAATAAAAATTTAGCAGCTTTGATACGAGATCTACTGTTTAAAATACTACAGTTTTGTGCTTAAAGCAAATCAGGAAAACGATATCAATCACAGCAGAACTTATTTAACATTCCAACATGTCTGTGATCGTATAAGCATATAAGAGGTAAGGTTAGTTGACAGCAAGGGTGCAACAAGTTGCATAAAGTTTATTGTAGTATGATATTTTTGGAAGTTCTCTTTCGTGGTCTTTATACAACATCAGAAACAAGGTGCTGAGCTTGAGGCCGCAATCTGTAGTTGAAAACGAAGCAATATGAGTAGTAATCCCCTCGTAAATCAAGTAGAATGCAGGCAGTTTGAGATCCCTTGAATAAGGGTAGTATGCCACACAAAATAGTATAGTTCCAAATATGTTGACCTTATAAATAACCAAAACAACCATTTCAATGATTTGTACCACGGAGATGTGTCGTAGATATCTTAGTTATAAGATGTGAAAGTTATGCATCAGATGAAGTCGTTAGCTAGAATGCACACAAACATTGTGGATAAACACTAAGAACTTGAACTATACTATGACCATGAACAATGCTTTGGAAGTGTTCAACTTCGATGGCATTCGAACCCTATGCTTTATACTCAAATCTCGACCTATTTTCACGATTCTTAATTCATTGTGTTCCTTCTTTAGTCTACTATCCAACCATACAAAAAACTCCTGTTTCGGATCCAAACATTTCGAATAGCACCCCGAAAAGCACAATAAGCTCATGCAAAACCCTGCTTTTGACCTCTCTCGCTTCCTTCTCCAATTTCTCCCACATATGACCACGCTACTCTGCTATCCACCCCTCATATGAAACCTTACAAAAATCTCTACAACCTCATATCAAGAACAAGTAAATTTCACCAAACATTCACCATGATATGCCCAAATGAATCTATCTAAAAAACACACCAGGAATCCTAAAAAATTTGCTCTTCCCTACCTATAATTCTCCCCACTCATTGTCTCAACCCGCCTTTCGCCCTCCACCGTTGATAACGCTCAAATCCAACGGCCCACATGCAAACCTTTCAAAAGTGAGCTATCCGCTTCACACCCCTCTCCACCAATCAGATCTCACCGCTCACTGTCGTCAATCGAATTTCCAGATTATAAATTCCCATTTTTGCTCCCCTGTTATCAGCCCACACAAAATTAGCCTAAATTTCCACAAATCCGACGTCGTTTTAGAGTTTTAGAGTTTTGGAAAGGAATCTCTGGGATGGCAACTGAAGGACCAACCGCCCCCGCCGCCGTAACCGCCGAGCCGGAGGAGCAGAATCCGCCGCCAGCGGCGGAGGAGGAGAAAACGGAGGCTGCTGAGGTTGGGAAGGCCACCGAGGCGAAGGAATCGAAGGGGAAGAAGAAGAAGGAATCTGCTGGTGCGAAGAAGAAGAGGAATCCTCCCTCTCATCCTCCTTATTATGAGGTAAATTGAAGCAAAATCTGATCACATCAACTCATATCTAATCTGTTATTTTGAGTATGTGATTGTTTTGTTAGTATTGGTTGATCTGATTAGGGATTGGTTTGTTTTATAGATGGTGAAGGATGCGATTGAGGCCTTGAACGAGAAGAGCGGATCGAGTCAGTATGCGATCCAGAAGTACATCGAAGAGAAGCAGAAGACGCTGCCGTCCAACTTCAGGAAGTTGTTGCTAGGTAATCTGAGAAGGTTTGTTGCCGACAAGAAGCTCGTGAAGGTGAAGGGATCCTTCAAGCTGCCTTCAGTTCGTCCGCCGAAGACCGAGAAACCGGCTGCTACTCCGGCGAAGAAAAAGAAGCCGGTTACTGCTGTTGCGAAGAAACCGGCTGCGAAAACAGTTGCTCCGAAGGCTACGAAGGCAAAGGCTGCTCCGAAAGCAAAGAAGCCGGTTGTTGCAGCGAAACCTGCTGCTGCGAAGGCGGCTGCAAAGCCGAAGGCGGCTGCAAAGCCAAAGCCGAAGGTGACTGTGAAGCCGAAGGTGGCTGTGAAGCCGAAGGCGAAGCCTGCTGCCAAGCCGAAAGCTGCAGCTAAGCCAGCTGCGAAGCCGAAAGCTGCAGCTAAGACAGCTGCGAAACCGAAAGCTGCTGAGAAGCCAAAGAAGGCCGCTCCTCCTCCTGCTAAGAAGGCTGCTCCAAAGAGGAAGGCGGTGAGCAAGCCGAAGGATGAGAAACCAGCTAAGGCTGCAAAGATAGTGACTGGGAAGAAGCCTGTGGCGAAGAAGGCTGCTCCGAAGAAGGCGACCCCTAAGAAAGCTGCTGTGGCAAAGAAGGTTGCGACGAGGAAGAGTAAGAGAGTGTGAAGGGAGAATGGTGGTGGTGGTAACTGATATGGTTGATGTAGCTTTGTGTAGTTCTTGACCTCGATCGAGTTATGCAATGTTGATACTGAACTGCAAAGAGTTCTTTTCTTTGCTCTTGTTTCGTTCTCTGGTTTGATTTGTTTTAGTTTGTGTTGATGATCTGATATGCTAGGGTTTTAGGCAGTGTTGGTTGTTGTTTAGATGTGTCGATTGTGTTTAGTAACTATCAAAACTGTGTTTTAGAGTTAGAAAAAGATGAGCGAATTGCTTGCTTTCATTTTCTTGCGTTTTTTGCTGTTAAGTTCGTGCTTCATTACTCATTTTTCTTCTGATAGAGCCGTTTCATTATGCAAAATGTATAAAATGATGCAGATGAGCATTCGGATGGTAGCTTCTCTACATGTATGAAATAATGCTAGTCTGAGCATGACTCCTACAAGCTGGAGATTTGTGGTCCGAGTTCGATGAGATTGTTTCATTAGCAATGCGTGTGTCCGTGCTAATTCTTGTTTACGTGTTCGAGTGAAAGCTTGGAACGGAGATTATTGTTTCGGAGCTCAATTGAAATTGTTGAGATGGTGTTAGCTGATGGCCTGAGTCTATGCGTAGACTTTGATCTGTGCATGACTATCTATGACATAAGTTGTTGGGGAATGTTTGGGATAATTGTCTGGTTCTTGAATCTGATCACGCATTGTGTAACTTTGATCAGGCACTTTGCTTTCAAGTTCTGTATAAGCTGTTTTCGTACTCCAATATCATATGTAGGGAGTCGGCCCCTTCGAGTTAGGATTAGTCTGCTTTTTGATCTACTGATTTGTATACAAGATATGGAACTGTTGGCTTTATGCTACTAGAGTCTAGAGATGGGAGATGATGGTAGCTTCTTGGATAGCATCTTTATTGATTTATCTTATGTTCTTTGTTTTTGTGTGTTCAGATTGGTGTAGTTTAATTGTTTTGATCCAATTACAGATATACCCTTCAGCTAGTTTGTGGCGTGAAATGAAGAGGGATGCCGAGGACTGATGAAACTCTAATCCTTCTATCTGAACATGCAGTTCTTGGAGATAGGTGAGAGTTTCTGGCCGTATGCTCTTTTGATTTTGATCTATCTTCCATACTGTTTGAAGCCGTTATATGCATGTACTGCTTGGCAAAAATATTTATCTTGGCAAGTTGTGTAACACTCTGTTTAAAATTTTCTGATACAACCATAAGTAGTTATGATTCATATCCATTTAGATTAGAAGGCAACTTTGATATAGTATTTTAACTTTTTATCCAAACGACTTCATTGAGAATGGGTCAATCCTGTTTTAGCTGCCAAACCTGAACTGGTTTTTCATATTCATGCGTAGTCTTGCTCGATATCTTATTTTGTACAATTTTGAAGAATCTGCTTGGTTTTTTTACAAAACATGTCCAGCCTTCTAGTTTTAAGTCAATGTGCATTAGGGGCTGGCTTAATATCTCAATTCTTCAGGAACAGTGCATGCCATTCAACAAATACAGTATTTCAGCATCGCTATTCTTGTTCAAACGCTCATATAAATCATTTAGAAGATGCTAATCGGTGCTTGTCACCTGTGCAGTCATCTTATTGTCAAACCATCTATTCTTGGACTGATTAATAAGCATATTAATCTCAACTATCTATTCTTTTTCTTCTAGCAGCCTGAGCTGATATTCCCTTGGCTTGCTTATACTGCCCC